>JANHAO010000608.1:0-39291 GCA_026873985.1 Saraca asoca | reverse complement strand
AATAAAATCATTAAGCAAATCTTGAAAAAGAAGCTGGAAGCAAGAAAGGGGGCATGGGTAGATGAATTGCCAAAAGTGCTATGGGTTTATCGCACCACGGCATGTAGCACCACAGGGGAAACCCCTTTTTCGATGGTCTATGGAACCGAAGCAATGGTGTCGATGGAATTTGAGGTGACCTCACACCAAAGAGCTGCTTTCAATGCAAAGGAAAATGACCAACTACTCGCTACAAGTCTTGACTTTATCGAAGAAAAAACGAGGCGAAACACGTTTGAGGATCGCGACCTACCAACAAAGGGTTGAATGATATTTTAATCAAAGAGTACAAGCTCGGAGCTTCAAATTAGGTGATCTCATCCTACGCCTCATCCAACTAGGAAGTCATAATCCCAAAGAAGGAACATTGGGTCCTAATTGGGAAGGACCATACGTCGTAAAAGAAAGATTAAAGTTTGGAGGGTATTGCCTTGCTAACATCGAAGGAGCAGAATTCCCCCAGACTTGGAATGCCAAGCATCTCCGACCTTATTATCAATAGAGTGAATTTAGGCTCTGTTAATTTGTAACTATTCATAGAAGTTTTGAATTAAAGAAACCCCTTTTTTCGATTTAGCATGATCCTCAATATTGTTTTAGTAATGCCTGTTGTTATTTAAGAGCGTGATACAATGACTATGTTCTACGAAAACAGACTACCTAGTAGCGTTGCTGGCTCGGACCTCACATCCTGTGATTCAACATATCCTACGGGGATATGAGTAGGTCACTAGTAAAAAAAAAAGAAATGAAATGAAAAGAAAAGGAGAGAGTAGAAGATTTCCTTTCTGTAGAATTGAAAGTTATGATAAAGATGTCCCAGTAACAAAATAAGGAAGCACAAGAACAAGAAGAAAAATAAAATTATCAAGGTGCTACGTTGGGAGAAGCCTCCGAGCCAAGAGGATCCTGGGCGTTTGGGGGGCTCGGAAGCATTGCAGGCAAATTCTCTGCGACGTGTCCTTCGGGTCTCTCTGTGATTGTCTCCTCCTCAAGTGAAGTGATTTTAGCTTGCATCACGCTCTCATCAGGAGGACCATCTGCAATCTCAGTACCTAGAGAAGGGGCCATCTTAGCACTTTCAATAAAATCCTAGATGATATCCATGATCTCCCGATCAAAGAAGGAAAAGTTGAGGTTTGGATGATTTAACCACAGGGTATACATGAAGCTATCGGTAGTATGAGTAACGCAGCCTCTCGGGCCCGATCGACCATAGCGGAAGTCTCATCTTTCACTTTGGCGGCCTTTGCCTCAGCACAGGCAGCCCTCTCTTCAGTTTGCCTAGAAGCCTCTTCAGCTTACTTAACCGCTTCTTTAGCCCACTCTGCTCTCTCCACAACATGATTCGTCCTCTCTTGGGCAGCATCAAGCTACTTCTGAAAACTCTTGACCCCCTGAGTTAGAGAAAGTATGTCCTCCCTACTCTTTTGAAGTTTGTCATGGGCCCTACTTAACTTTGAAGCAAGGTTAGCTATCTCATGAGCAAAGGATTCCTCATCCCTTTTCACTGCGGCATTGGCTCCTTGTAGTTAGATTTCATCATTCTCCAATTTCCTTTTCAACTCTATCACCTCATTGGTAGCCGTAGCGAGGCTAGCCTCAAGCTGATGTTTCTCCCCTTCCCTACTCAGACACTCGTTCCTCTATTTGATAGCCTCCAAGACCCCCTGGAGAGAATGATAAGAGGTCAGAATGCAAGCAAAACTAGAAAGGATAAAAAAAGAAGAAGAATGATACTAACTAGAAAGCAATGGATGGCCAAGACCTCCATTAGGACACTGCCTTAAATCCCGTCATCCTCCAAAGATGCAACGTTAGCCCCCAGAATTTGGCCCACGTTGTCATGAATGATGTTATAAAGGGCCAGCGACTTGGCCCCTAATGCTTCTGGTGGATGCTCTGGACTGCCATTGAGCTGTGCCAGCGAACCGGTGTCGGGCTCCTTCCCTTTATCAACCCACTGCCTTTTTGAGGAAGGTCCAGTAGAAGTCTCATCTCTACATTGTGGACACCTCATCGTCTCTCTCTCAATCTCGATTAATCTGTGCTGTGGTACAGGAGTCGAGAGGAGTGATGTCTCTTCCGCTATCGATAGACTGAAAGGGGGGCTAGGCTGAGTTGGAGCAGGAGCAGTCTTAGAAGGAGAGAGCTGGCCGACCTGAGCGGGTTTCAGAGCGATCGTGAAAGATGTAGGATGGTCCATGCAAGCAAAAATGGAAGACACAACCCGTCTAGGCCTCGGAGGAGGCTCAACAAAGTTAACTCGCCCCATGATAGCCTGTTCGTTGAAATCAGCTGAGGAAATTTCTCTCAATCCACGAACCCTAATGTCACGTGAACTGTTAATGAGTTCGACGCCAAGAGCAGGAGAAAGTCTGTAAGCTCACAAAAGCTCCTCGTTGAACTTTGAAGTGTTGGGAAAATTGTCAGAAACTGAAAGTGGTCTAGAACCTCGATCTCCGCCACGCTCAGTTCTGGTCTCTCCTTTTGAACTCCATCTGCAAGAAGCATAGCAAAACATTAGGCTCAAATTAAAATAAAGCAATGACGAGCTGGTATCCTCTCTAGCTCACTCACTCGGATTCCACACAAATGAAAGGTTTTAAAGACGACACAGGGATGGGCAGGACACATAAAACCAACGGGTCTTATAAGAACCCACATTAGATTTCCCTCGAGTGTCTCTTTGAGGCAGTGCTTTCTTATACTTCGAGGGATGAGGTGAAAGGTAGTAATGGCCCTTTTGCTTCCCAGCGCCCTTAATGCTATAAAGAAAGCAAAGAACCCTTACGCTTGCAGGATGGAGGCCGTTCTGAAGATGGATTAGCACAAGAGAGGTTAATGAAGAATACGCGTTAGGGGTTAATTGGTCAGGTGCAAGTCCCAATTCGTTCAGGAAATCAATTATGTATGGAGGAACTAGGAACCAGAAGCCCGCATTGAGATAGTGGACACTTATAGCAGTAAACCTCTGGGGAGGGTATTCAGCGTGATTGCCACTGGACGGTACCATTACGCGACAGCCTTTTGGGAAGAAATACACCTCCATAATCCCCCCATTTCCTTGGGTTTGACACTCGAAGGGAAGTGCTTGAAAGGAAAGACAGCTCCAGACCCCTCCGGCCCAGCACAAGCCACAAACCCACTGGAGACCTCACCACTTTGGGAGACCACGTTCCCAGCAGCATGAGGCGTCCCCTCGCTCCCCTCAGACTCAGAATCCTCACTGACTATTAGGTGGCAACGATGTCTATGGGGCTGAGACATCTATAGGAGAAAGGAAAGAAAAATAATTAGGCTGCAGGACAAAACGAGCCACTAATCTGGAAATGATTCAACCTAGGAGGGAAATGACCACTACCCCAGACCACCTTGATTCGCTAGGTGTAAACAAGGGTTCCAGACACTAAGCTGGAAGCACCCAGAAAACTAAGAGATTCCGCCACCACCTAAAGCCCTAACCACTATCGACAAAATGAATAAAACTCTCCCTCATACCAATTTTTAGTCAACCACAAGCATACTCATAAAGATTATGAAACTGGAATACAAAATGCCAAGAGTGGGAATAGAAACTCACTTTGATTGAACCAGGAAGCAGTCTGAAAAATGGACGAGAGTGGAAAACTAACAATTGAGGGCCTAACCTGACAGAACCAGAGAGTTGAAGATAAAGCTAAGTCTGGAGAAGAGTAATGGATAATCCCTGGGACAGAGAAAGGGCAGAGTGAAAAAGCATATGATTTTGGCAAACAAAAAAGGGGAAAGGATTTTCTTGATTTTATGTCAAAAGAATCAAACCGTCGGATTCAAAAACCCCTCAAACAATCCATGATCTAACGGATCAGCATATAACAACATTTAAAGCCAGAGTGTGTGCACTGAACATAATAATTATTGTGCCGACTGCAGAATCAAAGAGACACGTATAAAACAAACGCTTTGAACTCCCTAAAAAATGGTAAATGGTAAAGAAGTGAACTACACATCCACCCTTTGCGTGATCCATTGTTCGTGGTTGCAGTACGATCTCAAGTCAAGAATGAAGACACCCCATGGCTCCTATGAATCCAGCTCAGGCACACCTGGTGCTAAACGTACTAAGCCTCTAGAGCTACGAATCCAGCTCGAGCACACTTAGTGCTAAACGTACTAAACCTCCAGAGCTACTAATCCAGCTCAAGCATACTTGGTGCTAAACGTGCTAAGCCTTCAGAGCTACTAATCCAGCTCGAGTACACCTGGTGCTAAACTCACTAAGCCTCTAGAGCTATGAATCTAGCTCGGGCACACCTGGTGCTAAATGCACTAAGCCTCTAGAGCTACGAATCTAGCTTGGGCACACTTGGTGCTAAATGTACTAAGCCTCTAGAGCTACTAATCTAGCTCAAGCACACTTGGTGCTAAATGCACTAAGCCTCCAGAGCTACACACCTGGTGCTAAACGCATTAAGCCTCCAAAGCTACTAATCCAGCTCGAGTACACCTGGTGCTAAACACACTATGCCTCTAGAGCTACGAATCCAGCTCAGGCACACCTGGTGCTAAATATACTAAACCTCTAGAGATACGAATCTAGCTCAGGCACACTTGGTGCTAAACGCACTAAGCCTTTAGAGCTTTGAATCTAGCTCGGGCACACCTGGTGTTAAACGTACTAAGCCTCCAGAACTACGAATCCAGCTTGGGCACACCTGGTGCTAAACGCACTAAGCCTCTAGAGTTCTTCTCACCTTCAGATAGAGCACACTGAATTTCCCTGAAGGAGTGGCAAACTACCCTTGTAACTTCCCTTAGCTCGATTGCATCACAAGGATTCATGCCTTGCCATGGCAAGGATGCGTAGAATGGTTTATGAAGTCATTAAAATCGAATGAAAGTACAACATTATACACCAATCAATTGACATTGCTAACTACTTGCAATTCTTGTACATGGAATACAACTCATCATTGGGTAAGTCGTGTCGTGAGTTGAGACCACATCTTTGGGAAGCAAATCAATAACTCCCAGCTTGCATAGCGAACTGCAAGTTGGGGGGCTAGTGTTGTGGATATTCCTTCATAGAGTGAAGAAGGTCAGTCGAAGCCCAGAGAATTAGGAATCTAGGCAGAACAGCACGACCTAACTCGAAATAAGGTCATTGAAAGCCATGTCACAGATCGTATGATGTGAGTTCACAGGCCATGATTAGCGGAAGTGGCAACAAGCTCACCTCTACATCAAGGGAAATAGCTAATATCTGACAGACACAGTTTGAATACTTTACCAACCTGAAGAACACCCCTCCCAAAGTCTGATAATGATTTACCTAGCATTTATTGCTTGGCATCTAACATTTAATGATTAGTACATATGTAATTATAGTCTTGCGTTGATAAATTATAATTTGTAACCCTCGCAGCAGAGATAAATGGGATGGGGTAGTCACACTAGAAGAGAAGAGAAGAAGAACAAGAAACTCTGTTAATGTGTTTTCTCATGTATGTCTGTATAGCAGGAACACAAAAAAGGAAGTGAATACAATCACCGTAGACATAGGGGTTACTTAGACTTTGGCCGAACCACAATAAAAATTTCCCTTTTGGTCTCTCTTCCCTTCCCTCAATTCTTCTCTTTTTCATTATACTTTCCACAACCTGACAGCAGTTTAGTTCCCAGAATCTCTGGTTGACTGATTACCAAAATCGACCATCAATGTATTATAAGCTTTATATTCTTCATAAGTAACACTATATGTATTCACTTAAGGTTCAAAAAGCAATCGATTATGATAGTTCCTACTAGTGAGGTTAAGTACATTGCTATCTTTTCTTATGTTGGTCATGTCATTTGGCTAAGGAATTTGTTAAGAATGTTGTATAAATTCCCCAAGATGAAGCCACTACAATTTTTGTTGATAACAAGTTTGCTATCTCATTAAAAAAAAATCTTATATTCTATAACTAGAGTAAGCATATTGACACAAAATTTCATTTTATCAAAGATTGCATTGAGAAAAAGGATGTGAAGCTTACTTATGTGAAGACGAATGATCATGCATGTTACTGATATGCTCACCAAAGTTTCAAAGTATAAAGATTTTTTGCAGTTGCATATATGGATTGGAGTTACCAAGAAATATCAAGTTTAAGGGGGAGTGTTAGAATATTAAACATGATATTATAGAAAGTATCAATTCAATAAAAATTGATGTCCATAGATCATTCATGTAGTGTTAACCCCAAAGGGTTAATGTTTTTAATAATTACAAACTTCCTTAGTTGATTTAGCAAAAAAGCATGAAGATGTCAAGACTTGCCATACACTTACATGAAGAATTGGAAGATTTAGTTCAGTCCTCGGCTTAGCCATTTTGATTGTAAGATAGAGTTAGAAGCCTAGAAGCTCAACTTAGGTCAAAAGTTTAAATGTTTTGTGATGTGTTTTAAAAGTGTAGGGAAAAAGACATGTATATTTTTTTATAAAAAAAACCTTAAGAAAATGCATTTCTATAAACAAAAGTATAGGTTTTTATATATAAAAAATATAGTACATATGATACGTTAGTGCCCTACCCTTGTTAGCTAAAATTTGTCTTCAAAATAAACACTCTGGGCTAATAGTTGACCGCTAGAATCCTAGTAATCAGCTGCTAGCTTTAGGTTGCCTCTAAAAATAAGGAATTGGCCTAGTAGTCTACCACTAGACTTCTAGTAATTGATTGTTATGGCCCTAAACAATACTATATACTGGTTTAATGGGAATTTTTACTTTATTTTTGTTTATTCTCTTCTCTTAGCATCTATAAGATATTTTCAAATCCTAAATTCATCTATAACATTGATAAAACACTGAGAAACATTTCTCTCTCTCTAAATCATCTTCCCACACTATACAAACCCAAATTCCTCTGATTGAATTTATTTTTCTTGTGTCTCAACTAATTTCCAAGCCTTTTCACTAATTAAAATTTCTAATTTCACTAGTTTTTGGGCAATATCAACCTAGGGTTCCACATTTAGGGCTTTTCATTTCCTCTTCCAATTTCAAGAATTTTCTCAAGCTTTCTTCTCAATGGTGTCTGGGAGAACTTCCAAGAGGGCTAGAGGCTTTTCTTCCTTTCACAATGTCACTGATGAGATGATAGCTCACGAAGACATGGATGTTAGGTTCTCCTTTGTTGGGTAATGGGAAAGGTTCAATAACAAGTTTTCATCAATTATGATAACTTGCAAAAACCTTGATCTGCAAGGAAAAAATTTCCATGTGTTATTAATGTGAAGTCCCTAGCACTAGAATTCTCTGCTACTCTGGATGTGCCTTATATTGAAAAAATTACTAAGGCCTTCTATAGCAATCTTATTCCCACTTATCATCCCCTTGGTAATGAAACTGAAGTGTGTGGTGTAAATATCAAAGTTAATGTTAGGGATTTAGTTAGTCTCTTGAAGTTTAGAAGTGAGGAAGGACTCAAGGTCATTGATGTTAGGGGTGAGTTTTCAAAATTCAATGATAATTTCTTTAAACCATGGTGTATCACTAGGATTGTTGTTTTGGTGAAGGCAAATCCTTTCGTGAAAATCACTTCAGAAGCTTTGGATATTGATACTCACATGTTGCTCTACATTATTGGGTAAGTTCTCTTGAGTAAAAATGACAGCTTCAACATTGCTAGTTATGCTGAATTATGTCTCTGTGGGCTATGCTTGAAAAGGTGCCCATTAATATACCTTTCCTTATTCTCAAAAGGACCATTGCTACTAGAAGGCCTAATGCTCCTCTCCTTTATGGACATTTAATTGTCTACATTCTCCACATTCGTAGTGTTGATTTCTTAAGAGTAAAGGGAGACAAAAACAAAAAAACTTTCAAGACCGCTAATTTAACCTTGAATTGGATGGGGTATGTGAAGGAAAATGGTGAGTGGCAAAAGAAATTTGAAACAGTTGCTCAAAAAGAAAAAAAAAAGCTTGCTAGGTAAATAGTTGAAGAAGAAATAGAAGTCTGTGTATAACAACAATAAAAAAAAAAAAGGTCAAGTGGCTCTTCTTAAGCAAGAGGGTCTTAAAACTTTTTAAGAGAAGGTGTTTATTATGCTTTAATAGCTAGATACATCTTTCAACAACCATTTTAAGTCTTCTAATGCATAGTTTCATAGAATTGAGGGGAAGGTTATTGAATTTAGAGGCTCAATCGAATTCTTTGGGCAACATATGCTTCGTATGGCAAAGCATCTCGATGTGTCTTTAAATAATGATGGAGATGCTAAGATGGGTGAGGATGGAGATGTTGGTCATCTTACACCATATTTTTCATTGTCTAACCCATAGTCACTTATTTCTAGCTATTTCCATTTACTTTTCTACCATATTACTGCTTAGGCTTTTGATGATTTGTTTACTTTATGATTATTTGTGACATTATGAATATTTTAGTTATATTAGTTGATTTTGGATACTTTTGGTATTATGGTCTAATTTGAAGTTTAAAATTTTTCATATTAGATTTTGGTTTCGCCTTGTTTTCACCTTGCGTTATATTGAGCTATTTCATCTTTTTTGCTTATAACAAAAGGGCGAGAAATATTGGATGATAAAATATATTTCTTGATATGCAGAATTAGCAAAATATGTATGTTGAAAAATTGAATTAACAATGAATTTTATTTATGCTTAAGTTAAAGGAAAACTTATATTGATTACTTTATTTTTAACCCTCTTTGCTTGTAAAAACTTGTTTTTATCACTAAGAGTTTGTTATCATCAAAAAGAGGGAATTTGTTAACCCTAAAAGGGTTAATGATTGACTTTTGATGATTATAAACTTTCTTGGTTAATTTAGTAAAGAAGCATGAAGATGTCAAGACTTGCCATTGACTTGCATGAAGAATTGGAAGACTTAGTTTAGTTTTAAGCTTAGTCATTTTAATTGTATAATAGAGTTAAAAGTCTAGAAGCTCAACTTAGGTCAAAAGTTTAAAAGTGTTGGGAAAAAAGGCATGTATATTTTCTATGAAAAACCTTAAGATTATAAACAAAAATATGGGCTTTTACATAGAATATATAGCATATATGATATGCTAGTGCCATGCCCCTATGAGCCAAAATTTGCCTTCAAAACAAGGCACACTGAGCTAACGATCGACCCCTAGAATTGTAGCAATGAATTGCTAGATTTAGGTTGCCTTTGGATATAAGGCATTGACCAAGTAGTTAACCACTAGACATTTACCAGTTGACTATTACGGTCCTTAGCAATACTATGTATTGGTTTAACAGACATTTTTGCTTTATTTTGTCTCTTCTCTTCCCTTAATGTCTATAAGACATTTTCAAACCCTAAATTCATCTTTAACATTCATAAAATACTGAGAAATATTTCTTCTTGTGCTCTTTCTTAATTGATTGAATCCCTAGCTGGAGCTTTTAGTCTATCTTCATTATTCTTGAGTTTCATTGTTTAATTCACCATTTTAATGTTCTTGAACTTAATCTTTCTCCTCAAGTGTTCATTTTTTTTCTTTGTTTTTGGATGAGAAAACCCTAGGAAAGTAATGAGAAGGAATCTCTTGAAAGTATTGCTTTAAGTGAGAATTCTTAAAGGGATTTTGATTGCTTCTTAAGTGTTGCAATCTTTGTAAAAGCTTTTCCAAGTTCCTAGTTCAAACTTGAAGGAATTTTGATATAGTGGAATCAAGCTTGGTTGAACTTGAGGAATGGATGTACATCTTGGAGTGGATTGGCAAGGGTGAATCAATATAGAACACTGTATTTGATCTTCCTATTTCTACTCTCTTTAGTTTTCTACACTTTATATCTTTAGTATTCATTGTTGTTCTAGTTGATCTTGAGTATTCAACATTAAATTGTTTGTGCTAGATTGTGAAATTATTGAACATTTATTTCCTTGTAACTAAAATTTTGTAGAACTAGAAGAGGTTTTTGGAAATGACTTGAAAATTTATAAAATCTTAAAACCAATTCACCCCCTTTTGGTGGAATCTTGGGCTACATTTAGATGGTCTAATTAATCTCTTAATTCATGGTATCTGTAGAGTTCAAATTAATGATTCATGTGCTTAATTAATTAGCATGTTAATTAGAGTCAAGAATATTCATTGTACTATGTGTGACTTGCACTTATGAGTACTATTGTATTTAAGCCATTTTGATCAAGCCAAGTAAAGTAATAAAAATTATATTCTTGAAGAATTTTCTCTCTAACCTTTTGATGAGAGAATATTAGTAGGTTCTATCCTAATGTGTGTGACTTAGAAGAGTGTAGGAAAGTCATTTCTATGTTTGTCATTTGTGATAAACAACCCTTTATAAGGCTATAACATATTTGAAAAAAAAAAGGTGAAGAATTGGAAGGGGTTGGTCTTAGATGGTGAAATGCTATGCATGAGATGTTGTGCCTATATCTTGGACCTTGTGGTAAGTGAGGGTTTGAAAAATCTCCATAACTCAATTTCTACCATTGAGAATGTAGTACGGTATATGATTTCTTCCCCTTCAAGGTTAGCTAGATTTAGGCAAGTCATAGAGGATGAGCACATCATACACAAGTTCCTTGTATGCCTTGATGTTCTCACAAGGTGGAACTCAATTTTTAAGATGCTAAAGGTAGCAAAGAAGTATCAAAAAGCTTTTACGAGGTTGGAAGATGAAGATAGTGATTACTTTATTTATTTCATGGAAGATAGCAAGAGGATAAGTCCACTAACTAGTGTTGTTTGGAATAATGCAAAAGTATTCATTAATTTCTTAAAATTTAGTATGATGCCACTTTGTCATTTTTTGGATCTTTGTATATCACTTAAAATTCTACATTCACTCATTTATCTTTAGTGGAAAGTGAGATCAAGAATGGAGTGATGGTGAGATGTATGACGTATTGTTGCATGTGATGGCAAATGATAGGAAAAAAAGTACGAGAAGTATTAGGGAAAGATTGAGAATATGAATCCTTTTCTATTCATTGCAAATGTGCAAGACCCCAGATCCTTTGAAGAGATTTTTGGGAAAATTGTGGATAAACAATGATTAGGAGAGTCAAGGATGAATTAGTGAACATGTATGAATGGTATTCAAAAGAATATAACCAACTCAGTGCATCTTTAAGTACTTGATCAATAGAGGACTTACAACCCTCCAACTACTATTAAAAGCCATACTCATAAAGCTATGAGTGCTACCCTTATAACACACTTGAAGAAGAGTGATACAATTGAGGCAAAGAATGAGGTGGAAAGATATTTGTATAAAGCTTTTGTGGATAAAAAAGATAATTGTGATATTTTAATTTGGTGGAAGCTCAATGCCTCAAGATTCAATATCATTTTCCAAGCTAGCTAGAGATATGTTGGTTGCTCATTTCCACGATAGCTTTGGAATCCACATTTAGCACCAGAGGGCAAATGTTAAATATATTTAGTAGCTCTCTTAAATAGGGTTGACATATTCTTAAATTTGCTTGATTGGAAGATACAAGATTAACATAATTTTTCTTTGCTCTTGGATATGACTAATTTCTATTTGAGCATCTTTAATGTAGTTTAAGTAGATGCAAGAGATTTCTATATTAATAGTTTTAAGCTTTTAAATAATGAGTGCATTATAACTTTATTGAGTCGGTTATAGTATGAATTCCTCTTTTCTTCTCTTTATTAAGTTTCTCTTTATCGAGTCTATTATAGTGTGAATTTATTTTTCTTTGGAATATTGATATAATCATTAATTTTTATATATTTGTTTTATTGGGAAATAGCTCTATTGATTGGTGCATTTTCTCAATTTTTTTTTCTTATAATAAGGTTGTTTTAGAATTTCTCACTATTGATCTTGATGGTAAATGAAACTACCTTCCCCCTTTTTGGAAACTAAGGAAAAATCATCTAACTTTCTTGCTTTCTTTCAATATGATTATCATAAAATAAAGGAAGGATTTGTCTTATATGTATGATGACCATACTAAGTTATCTTCAAAATATTTGATATAATGCCTCATGGAGGGCTCCCCTTCATTTTTTTTTTTATAAGGAAGGAAGAAATGTGGATGACACATTCAGATGAACTTCATAAGCATTGCATTTCTAAATTTAGTGAGAAGCAGATTTTAATTATCAAATCTATACTATTTTAGTACTTTATGTTTCAATGGTAGCATTTCTCATATGTGTTCCACTTATTTTTACTTTCATAGATAATTTATATTTTGTCTTGGTAGTAAATGGTGTCTAATCCATCAAGAGTTAATAAATATATGTTCAAATGAAAATCAAAGGATATTATTATGAGAAATCTTAGTTTTTTTTTTGAAAATATATATCTGTGAAACTTTTGATCGTTGTCAATACAGCATAAAATAAAAGATATCCTTACTTAATTGAATTTTTTTATAAACTACAATGTGTGCAGAGAAAAACAAAGGAACAAGATGGTAGGATTTTCTTTTAAGAAAATCCATTTATCAGTGAGGGTCAAAATTAATTAAAACTAATATTAAATTATTTTTTAGTGTCACTGTTAATTATAAAAAATATTAAATAATTTAATAATTATAAATATATTTTTGATAATTATGAGAGTTAATAAAATTATTATTAACAGCCGCCAATGATAGATTTTATTATATCATTTATTGTGCCACCTTTTGAGATATGACCGTCCATGAAAGGAACTTTAAACTTAAATTTTCCATAGTATAATTCAAATTTATCATCTCTAAATCATGGGAATTACTGTTAACTCCACCATTACATTGCTAATTGCAATGCTAATATCATATTTGCGGTGAAAATGCAATTATGCGATGAAAACTGTGGGAATGCACAAATAATAAATTGCAGATACTGTATTTATTACGGCTCTCCACTGAGATTTTGACAAATTCGCCGCAAAACAAGCCAAATGCTAAATGATTTTGTTGAGTCTATAATCCGGTGAAGAGTAAATTAACAGATCTACCTTATTTTAAGTATATTAAAAATAACCATAAAAAAAAATGGACTTCTATTATCATTTGTTCGACTATTATTACATAAACTATTAGCAGACATCAAGTTGGTCTTGTACAGCACAAGTTCAAGACGAATCAAAGCATTCAAAGATTATTATGGAAATATCTGAAAACATACTAAGACTTTTACAGAAGAAAGAGTACGAAACCTAGCGATCATGTCTAACAATCATTGACGACATGGGAGAGAAGTACCTGCCGGAAACAGCCGATCTTCGCCGTACAACCAGGCTGGAAAACTGTAGCGACGATATGAGAACAAAAGCCAAGTCCGCCAGCAGATAAGCATATTCATGATATATGTGTGCACACTTCCTCAGAAATATATTGCTCAACAACATAGAACATATCGCCATAAATCTAGCCATTTCGACTTCTCTCTCGATTGCAATGTGCTTGTCTTGTCTAGGCCTAGACTCTAATTACTCTTCTATGGACAACGTCCTTTTTACTAAAAAACCCTTTTCTGACTTCGGACATTTTTGCTTTTGGTGAAAAGGAGACAATTTAGAGGGGCGCGCGTGTCATATATATTTCTTTTCTTCTTAATAGAGATCCCAAAGTTTTGCCGACAAATTTCAGTGTTTTAAACAACTTTTGTCTTCCAACCCTAACAAAAAAATTAGAATGTGTTAATTCACTTAAATGATTGTTAGATTAGATTTTTCTTTTTTTTAGAGTAATCTTTCTTCCCCGTGTCTATAAAATTTAATTTTTCTTATTTTCTTTCATGTGAATATTTTTTATCAATTTTATTTTATAAAATATTAATCTACTTGATTTCATTTTTTAACTAGTATATTTATGAAAATTAATTTTTTTAAAAATGAGAAAAATTAAAGTTCATAAAAAATAGAGAACAATCTCTTACTCTTTTTTATAAGTTTAAATTTAATTTATTATAAATATAAAATATTTTTATACTATCTGGAAAAAATATTACTTTAAAATAAAATAATTAAGAGATTTTAATAAAATAAAACATTTTAATAATGTAACAATAAATAAATAATTTAAAACAAATTTTATTATGCTGAAATATTCAAAAATAATTATTTTTTAATACATCCAGTACATTAGATTTGTGTGTCCGCGTTCTGAAGGCAAAAGTGGTAAAAGGTAATTGAATAGATTATTTAGGAAAAAGGGGGTGGGTAATAGTAAACAAAGGAGTGAGAAAAAAAAAAGCATAATAAAAGGATAAAATAGTATTTACATTGAATCCAAATGTCAGAGGATGGTCACGATCAAAGGAATAAAAAATTGCGTGTGGGAGTAAGGGAATGAGGACATCGTGGAGACATTAGAACACAGATGGAGCTCATAGCTTTTGAGTTATGGATAGCTGTACACTTTCGTGACGCTTATATGAGCAAGATGTCGACACTGGTTCCCATGCATAATAGATCAACTGGCGTAGGTGTAAGCCACCTTATTAATTGCATTGCCACAGGGATTACGTAGTTAGATCAAACCATTAAATGCATAAAATAGTCAAGGATTCATAGTGACATTTTTTGAGCGAGTAAATTCATGCAAATCAAATTGGCTATAAATCAAAATTGGATGTTTAATCAATTATTTGAGTATCATAAGGTATGCATGAACTCGTCAAAATTTTTCTTTGAAATTAGTTTTGAACACGTGCTATGCATGGATTTGAAAAGAATTCATTAACTTAATTGAATTTCCTACTCTAATTCGTAGAAAAAGCAAATTTAATTAAAGGAAAAAAAGGAAATTCATCCATATATATGATAGTTATAGATATAATATTCTGTCAACTTATCCTATTTATCAGTAGAATGAAAAATATGAATAAATTTTTAGAATTAATTATCAAAATAGATAATTGAAGGGGGATATTTTCTTCTAGCATTTGCTCATCGTAGCAATGCATTTATACAACAAAATAATATTATTAATCAAACGACTGTAAAGTTCAGTTTTATATTTTTCTTTTAAAGAACTTTTTTCAGCTTGGTGCAACATATTTGAAGACTCAATATCTTACTTATGGGAGTTTGGTCATGTTGATGATAAAATTCGGTCAACTTGTAAAGTCCAGTGAAAATCTTAAACTACAAGTTATGAACGCAATATGAACAAGAAGGAGATAGAGAGAAAGGAAGAACAATGGGCACCAGGAGCCTTTTTAACGTGGTTTAACTAAAGTCAATGTAATCCCTACGTCCACGGTGGTTTATATTTGCTTTTGTGTGGTTATTTTATTGTTCAGGCTAACAAAACAACAATACAAATATTCACTCACTATTTTGGTAAAGTTTCTGCATATACTTTCTCACTCTCTTTGTTACAATAATTTCTCTTCCTATTTATAAAGATAGTAAGGGTTACAAGTATAATTTGATAAGTTGTAAAAATATCTTTTTCACTGCTACGAGCAATAAATGCTTGATGGGTAATAAATGCTTGGCCATTCCCTATTGATTTCTAGAGGCTGACTTGTTAATTAGGAGAATGTGCCTCTAACTGCTTATTAGACTTAGGTGTTCAATACCTTTGCTTGGGGTAGCTATCTTAGTGGTTTGAGCTCGCACTGGACGACTATCCAGCTATAGAAGTTGGTCCCATTCCCAGGTTTAACCAAAGCATGCTTTCTAGAAGATGGTTGAGGGTCTGCTTAGCCTAGCAAGCAGGGGGTCATTACTTTGGCCTCGTCCTGTGTCCTAAACTCGCAGCTAGCTATCTGGTGCCTCTACTGAGCAACCTCAATGCTAGGTCGTGGATGAGTTAGGCTTCTCTCCATTAAACTTGTTTGCTGGGCTTTTGCCAGCCCATGCTGGATAATACTAGATTATACCCATAACATTAGCCCCTTCCAGCTCTCAATTCATTCTGCGGGCTGGGAGCTGAGTTCGTTGGGAAGAGCTGGAGACTGTGATGAGCCTTGTTGTCATTCAGATTTCTATTTTTTCATTTCACCTGCTCGTACTATTATTATCGCATTAAATGCACCCACTCTCCTATGGCTGCCAACACGACAATAACTAAGCCTGGTTATTTTTTGGATCGTCAGATCGTGGGTAGCTAATCAGCCTCTAAATTGAAGGGTCGGGCGCCCAGGATCATATTAGATAAGAAACCCCTCTTTTCCCTCTTACTTTTGAAAACTAACAATCTGCCTCACAAGTTCTTGAGTAGTTATCTCCAATTTTGTTCTCTTGCTCCACTTATCCTGCCATTGATGTTGCTGTAAATCGATAATTTTATTTAGAATCCATTTCGCCTTCATCCATTTTAGAACCAAACTTGTCCTTTTGACACGATAAGCCTTCTCAGGACTTTTGGTTTTAGAAAGCCTTGTTTTATGGGTTTTTGGTATCGCGCTGCCTGGTTTGGTGGTAAGTGCCTATTTGCTGCTAGAAAGTTTTCCTGCTAGTTTTCGGGTTGTAGATTGCTGGATTTAGCTTCCTATTTCCTTAGGGTTTAGTAATCTGATAGGCTTTGTTGGTTAGGTCTCCCTACGTTCTCAATAGTCTAAATCTCTAATATGGTGGTTTGAGGCGTGAATGATTTTTCGTATAGGAAATTCTTTTCTTCCTTTTTTTTTTTATTTTATCTAGTAAAGAAAAGCTTTAGCTTTTCTGATATGGTCTACTTGAAGCGACCTGGCTACTTGAAGCGACTTGACTATTTGTCCTTTTATGTAGATGGCTATAGTTCATAAATGCCGAGATCACCAAATAGGGAGTGATGATAAGCTTGACTCCCTAGCTCAAAGCGAGAAGCTGGCACACACCTCAGTTGAAACGGCTTCTAGGAGTGGTGAGGTTGCTAAACAATCTATTTCTCAACCTGACCTTAGTGAGGGGCAGCAGGTCGCTGAGAGCTCTTTAGATCGCTCAGTATTTAATCATTACCTTTTGACCGTTGAATTGGACAAACTCCTAAACATACTTGAATATTACTGCTTCCCAAAAGGTTGCCATCTCATGGCACCTTTCCCTAGTGATCGCACAACCCATCCTCCTCGAGGATTTGTTGTTGTTAGTACCCAACATCTCACTGCTGGGCTCAAGTTCCCAATTCATCTATACATTATTAATCTGTTAAATAGATTGAAGTTCTACCCATTCCAATTGATCCCAAACTTTTATTCTCAGCTCACTTCTCTTGCACTTGTGTACTTGAGACATAATCTTCCACCACCATCTGTAAGAGTTTTGTGCCACCTCTCTAGCATTAGGAGCACGGGTTATTCGAATGGGATTTATTACCTCTTGTCTTGGCATACCGATTTCAAGGGGGTTCTGTCGCAGGGGGATGCTAAGGGCAAATTGAATGTAGGGAATTATAAGACTCATTGGTTTTACATTTCATGCCCGTCTTTGCATCCTCTACATAACTTCGATTTTGTTCTAATGCCTGGTAAGCGGGTTGGGGTCATGCAAGCTATCATGAATTCATGTTATCGTTTATGACGTTCTGTTCTATTTTTGCAAATGGGGCTAGCAAGGAGAAGCCAACGCTTGAGGCTGAAGAGGCTGAGGTACTAGATTGATTTATTGCTATAAACGATCTGAAAAATGATCTCAGATTCGATGACGATCTCCTTCGTTCCCATAAGCTCACTCCAGTATTAAACACCAAGCTCATTAGAGAAATTGGAGCTCGCCAAGTTAAGGAGATCGGTCCAGCACATTTCAAAGATTACAAGAATATGGCAAAGCTCATCCTCCGGAAGCCACCTCTCGATGAGCCCGAAGACCCTGAAATTGCTATAAGCTCACCAAATCCTGATGTTGCGTAGCCCCTGCTATTTCAAATCAGACTCTTCTTGCCTTGGTCGTGATGCCTTTACAAGAGTTAGCCTCCACCTCGCATCTAGAGGTAACTAAGGCGGTCAAGGTCACACCCCCATTCGAGCCCCCTACCAAAAAATGTAAAGTGAACAAGGGAAAAAGGGTCGTCATCACTTCAAAATAGGTGGCTCATGGAGTCGCAACTGAGGAGCATCCATTGAGCCTTGGCCCAAAGACGCAAGAATATTTTAAGTTCTTCCAGAGGGATGTAGAGGCGATCTTGGGACCTCGCACAAGTCCCCAAGTGTTGGAAGCAGAAGGAGTCTCAAGTGAAGGCTTGATGCGCTATGTTGCTCATCATGCCTTGTTAGCTAGTAATGCCCTTTTACCTTGATTCCTTTGCTCATTCGTAGTTTGACTTGATCTATTTAATTTTTCAGGGTGTGCTAAGAACAATAAAGATGATGGAAGCATTCCTGGCTTGGGAGGAAAAGAATGCCAAACTTAAGGGTGACCTAGCTTTTGTGACCACTAAAGCGTTAGACCTGGAAAATAAAGTAAGGAATGTCGAGGTTGCTCAAAAAGAAGCTAAGGAAGCTCGATCTCACAAGATAGCAAGTCATGAGACTGTCACATCTAGTCTTAACAAAATAATTGATGAACTATCCAAAGTAAAAGGTAACCTGAATGTGACACTTTGGGGTGCTCAGGCAGTGATGTAGCGAGCTAAAGCTGCAACGTGGTGGGCTGAGGCTGCTGAGAAGGAGCTTGATGCAGCTAGGAAGGAAGTCACTCTGAAACAAGGTAAGGTCACTTGAGTTAAGGTAGAGACAACTGAGCTGATTGCGAAGGCAACAGAGAAAGTGGAATCTGAAACCTCCTTTTCTTTCTTATACACTTTGTGGGAGTGGCATCTAAATATGAATTTTTCCTTTTTTAAGGAGGATGCTCTTAAGGAAATAAAAGGTTTCGAGAGGAGAGTTGTGAAAGTTGCGAAAGCCAATCCTTCTAATAAAGATGCGAAGTCCATAAGTGGAGCCCCTCCTACTGAGGGTGCTATTCAAAGAGGGAAAGACCCATAGGTTATGAAAACCCTTGATGATCAAATGAAGGATGATCTGCTTGCCTTATGTGTCGATCCTTCCTCCAATAAGAGCTCAGCTTCCAAAGATCAGACTTCTTAGGATATGATCTTGTAATTTTGCATTTCATTTTTGAACTTCACATTTGATGTTGGACTTTGTATGAATTTACCTCATTGAAGGAGGTATTGAATGAGCCTTTTCATTTTTCATTGCCTTTCCAAGCGCATCATGTTGGATGTTCTATAGAAAATAATATGTAGGCTATTATAGATAAATTCCTACAAATCACAACTCAATAATTGTCAAGTAAAAAAAGCACTCGAAAAGTCAATCGACCTTGGTGAGTGAAATATGATAGATAATGGACTAAAATACTGAGTATATTGTATGAATTTATATAAGTAGGCTATAACTAGTAAATCATGACTACAAACGATACGTGTCATGCCGAATGGTCAACAGATCGCATGAAAGCATTACAGGTTGCAAAGGAGCGTAGCTCAATTTTTATAAATTGAATATTGAGATAGATATGATAGACATGACCTCAGTTTGCAGTAAGTGTCAAAAAGCCACAGAAGCGTTTCAGCTAATAGTGAGTAGAATGCTCAAATTATGCTTTAGCTAGCACGAGTTCGAGTGTTCAGTAGGCGATTAGGTGTGCCTCAGCTGGCACATTGAGCAGGTTGCAGGAAGGCTGTGCTTTTAAGTATGAGGTCATATGAGAGCTGCGAGCAACAGGTCACATGAGAGTTGTGAGTAGTAGGTCATATCAGAGCTATGAACAGTAGGTCGCATGAGAGTTACACCTTAATTAGCATAAATTAGATGCTGAGATAGACCACATAAGAGAGCTATATTTCTGAATGATAGATTGCACGTATATTGTGCCAAAAAGAAGGTCGCATGCGTGCTCTTCAACTTGTAATCCACGACAATGTATATTTGTTCAAGCTAGGCAATGTATATTTACCGGTTCTTCACAACAATATATATTTGCTGAGCAAGATAATATATATTTGCTAAGCAAGATAATGTATATTTGTTGGTTGACTAGAGCAATGTATATTTACCAAGGATGGCAATGTATATTTATCGTTTCTCAACTGGCGACAAATTGATCATGTAAGCTGCACTTTGGCTAGTACACTATGATAATGTATATTTATCAAGCAAGACAATGTATATTTATCGGGTCGATCATGATAATGTATATTTGTCAAGCAAGATAACGTATAATTGTCAGGCTAGCTTTGTTCGGAGGGTTACACCTCAATAAATTGATCTTATAAGAACTGCTCCTCACCTGGCTTCTAGTGACAATGTATATTTACCAAGCATGACAATGTATATTTGTTAAGCAAGATAATGTATATTTGTTAGGTTGAATGTTCAGAGGATATGCCTTAGCCAATACGAATTGAGTTTGTCATCAGAATAGCTTACTTTCAGCACCAAGCTTTGCTGAAATTTTATTCAAAGACTAGTAGACATAGCAATTTAAGATACTTTTAATTTTTGGATATCATTACAAGATTAGAATATGGTTCTTATCATGGGTGACTACTATTGATTAGAAGCTTGCTAGGGCTGTTAAGATCATTGTTCCATAGGTCACACAACATAGTCCCCTAAACAACCTCTTTTAATTAGATCATCGATTACATCTTTAAGTGCCTAGCATTTCGAGGTATTATACCCAATTTCATCATGGTATGCAATGAATTTGTTGGTAACCTTTGTGGGATTGGGCTATTCAAAGTCTTCCCTACCCTTTTTCGTTGTGAATATCCTATCTTGAGTGTATGATAGGATGCAATAACTTTCGTAGTGACCTTGACACTGAGGTTGCCCATTTCTGGCTCTTTTTGTGGCCTGGTTACTGGAGTCATTGTTTTGGTTTTCTTTCTTATACCCACCATTACTCCTTTTACTCTTACTGGAGCCATTCTTCTCGTTCCCTTGATTAAACCTTTTCAAGCTAAAGGTCTCTTCCCACCTGATTTTCTTAGCGGCTTGCTCGTAAAATTCACCCAAGTCCTTCACTGAGGACTTGTATATCTCCTTGTAAACTTTCCCATCCTTGCAAAGTCCAGTTGAGATTGCTATAAAGATACTTTCATTTGAGGGATTCTCTACATTATTAACTTCGCATCTAAACTTGGTGATGCAATCTTTTAGCAACTCATCTTTCCGTTGGAAGACTATTATGAAGTGACAGGATGGTGTGAGCTGCTTTCTTTACACCTTATATTGGTTGAGGAATCTCTTCTGGCACTCCTTCTAACTATGAATATTGCGAACTGGAAGATTTCTAAGCCATGCCTATGGTATTTTGCCAAGGGTGGCAAGGAAGATACGACATTTGACCAACGGGCTAGTTATCTGAAGATCCATCTAGACATCGAGCACATCTAGGTGGTCATATGGGTCACTATTCATATTGTATTATAGGATGCTGGGGATCTTAAATCTGTAAGGAAGAGGGTCTATTTGGATCTCCTTAATGAATGGGGTCTTTTCCTCATAACGATCTTATCGGTCCTAAGCTGCAGGTTACCTTTTAAGCTATTGCACCTTCTGAAGTAGCTCTTCGATCATAGGGTCTTGTGTCTCAGACCAATGGCTGGTGGTTCGTAGACTTCGATCACCTCCCTGATTGTGGGAATAACAATCTGATGCTCTATGCTTGATCCTACTCTAGCTTTCTTCTTAACATGAATTCTCATGCCACTGATTGTCTCTATCATCATCCTTGCAAACTCGATAAACCTCTGACCTCAACTGTGAATTGTACAAATGAACAAACCCAGCTCACCAATGTTCCCCTCTGAGGGCTTCTCCTACTATGTTTTTGGCTACTGGGGTCTTCCTCTGGGCACTACAGTCTCAACTTATCTTTGCATGTCTTGGGTCTATGTATAAGCCAATGCCCTAACTACATTGGCCAACTCCTTCATTGTGTTTTCAAGTGCCTCCTGACGCTGGTGCCATGCTTGAACTCTATCAGTCTTAAAAGTAATAGGTCAGTGAGGGGTTAATGGCACCATGCTAGTGACAACACCTGTTGTGGGGGTAGCAGAGGCACCTATAGTAGGGAAGACAGAGCCCCCCAATGGTAACTCTTGCTACTCTACATGACCCTAAGGTTGGTCAATGGTAGCACCAGTGCTCCTGGTGGTTCTTTCTCTTGCCATTGCAATTGTCCAGCAAATTAGAGAGAAAGAATGTAGTTTTGGGCCCTCCTTCTAGCACTAAAATGTTGATAATAAAATCCAGTCAACTTGTAAAGTCTAGTGAAAACCCCAAACTGCAAGTTATAAATGCAAATATGAACAAGAAGGAGATAGAGAGAAAAGAAGAACAATGAACACCAGGAGCTCTTTTAATATGGTTTGGCTAAAGTCAATGTGACGACTGCATCTACAGTGGTATATATTTGCTTTTATATGGTTGTTTCACTGTTTAGGCTAGCAAAATAATGACATAGATATTCACTCACTATTTTGGCAAAGTTTCTGCATATACTTTCTCACTCTCTCTATTACAATGATTTCTCTTCCTATGTATAGAGGTAGTGAGGGTTACAAGTATAATTTGACAAGTTGTAAAACTATCTTTTCTGCTACTACAAGCAATAAATGCTTGATGGGCAATAAATGCTTGGCCATTCCCTATTGATTTTTGGAGCTTGACTTGTCAGTTAGGGGAATGGGCCTCTGACTATTGATTAGACTTAGGCATTCCATACCTTTGCTTAGGGTAGCTAGCTTGGTGAATTGAGCTCACATTGGATGACCTGCCGGCTATGCAAGTTAGTCCTATTCTCAGGTTTAACCAAAGTGTACTTTTTTGAAGATGGTTAAGGGCCTGCTTCGCCTAACGAGCTAAGGGTCATTGCTTTAGCCTCGTTTCACATCTTAAGCTCATGGCCGGCTATCTGGTACCTTTGCTGAGCGACCTTGACATTGGGTCGTGGACAGGTTGGGCTTCTCTCCCTTGAACTTGTTTGCTGGGCTTTTGCTAGCCCACGCTAGATAGTACTAGATTATACCCATAACAGGTCATCTGCTTCATAATCTCTAGACGATTTATTTTAATGGTGGTAATGTCATTAATCGAAGCCAAATTAATCTTATAGTCTAAAGTCATAAAAAGAGTGTCTTATATGAAAGTATAAGTTGTTTTGAATATAAGAAATGATGGGATTACATTATATATTATGTAATAGAATTGAAATGTATATTACATTTCTTACTTGTGTTAGGCTGAGTGAAGCAAAAGGTAGAGTCTCAAAATTTTGTGATGTGAGTTCCTATTTATCAGTAAACAAAAAAGTATTTCAAGAAATATAAGCTAATTTTGTATACTTTTTAAATGAAGTCAACTATATAACCACTTATGAACCTATAATATAGGTTGAACAACAAATATATCTGGGATATTTTACTTTAATAATAATAATAGCATAAAAAAAATAGTTGATAACTAAGTTTGCAATTTCGGTAGCAATAGTTGGATGAAATTATGTGTAACACTCCTAAAACACGATTGGACTCGAACACGGGTCTAAAAGAATGGGCAGTTGACCATAGGCTCGATCTTCGAGGTTGGACTAGCCAGTCAACTAGTTAATATCCGATTAGATAAAATTTGATGCATAAAATTTGAGACAATAGAATCCTAGTGTCAAGTTGTTAACAAGAGCTAAAACCATGTCAGGAAGAAGTTCCAACACACATATTTGAAAACGCATATATAAGGTAAAACAATTAAATCAAATATAAATTTGATTCTTTTTTATCTCATCTTTACGTTCTATTAATTTTAGTCGATCATTTATTTTTTTTATCACAGTGATTACAACAATTCATTAGGCTTATGAACAAAGGATATGAAATTCCTTACAATAATGTGAGTGAGAATTGTACCATCTATCTCCCTTTTTGTATAAAAGACCTTATTTGAAATTATCTTAAATTATTTTGATGTGTTGAATAGTGGAAAATTAGGCCTAAGAATTTAAGTAGTATATACTATTAAGGATATGAATATAAATTTTGAAAAAAAGTGTGTATAACATCAAGTCTAAATAAATTTGGTATAGATAGACATACTAAAAGGATTACCAATGAGATTTTTAGATTTAAGATTAGATTATCAAAAATTGTATTCCTACTTGACTACTTGAACTATTGTTTGAATGATTGATTGTAAAGGGAGAAAAGCAATGGAAAGTAGAATGGATATCAAGTTGGGAAGTTTTTAGGAACTCAATTTTGCATGTCACAGAAGTATAAATTTTTAGGTCTTTATTTATTTCTGGAACGTATGGATTTACAAGGAGTTTATTAAAAGTCCACTTTTAGGAATTTAAGTTCTTTGAACAATTATTCTATGTTATTCACAAGATTCTTGGATAAAGTTTTATTAACAAAAGTAACATTTGTATTATAAATTATTTGATTGTACTATTATTTTATATGAAATTTATTTTGTTTATTTTATCAAGATAGATCTATATCGTTTTATGTCTTAAATTTACACTAAGTTTTCAAGAAATAAAGGTGCTTATTGAGATAACGTATTTTTATATTTATGTTCTACATTTCATAACCATTTAACATGCACTAGAAAAAACAAAATAGAAAAAGGTGTTGGTCCTTAAAATAACTATAAAAACTAAAATCTTCTTGTTATTCTTTTAGGGGAATTTTACACTCTTTATTTATCTAAATGAATTTAACAACCAGGTAAATTTTAATGTAATTGCTAATTTTGAATTTCAAGTAAATGCATAGCAGAAGATTTTCTTGTGTCTAATCATATGTTAACAATTATATTATTTATTGATTGAATTTGTAGCAAAAAAATAGATTGAAAAATTTGTCTAGTAACAAAAATTATGCAAAAGTATAAAAACAATAATTAAAGATTCAAGACACAAATTTTTAAAGTGCTTCAACTTAAATTGAAATCACAATTCAAGTCTACTCCACTAGATCAATTCTTAACCGGATGATCTTATTCTAGTATTAACTCAGGATTTAAATCAGGCTCCTGCACACTAGTTTTACAACAAGAAATTTACAGGCCCTTGCAATACCTTGTATATAATAATTTTGTATCTAATCTAACTATGATTAACCTCACAAATAAGAAGAATTACCATAATTCAATGCATCTCTTACAAATTGCAATCAATCTCGCAATTCTAGAAGGATGCAAAGGGAAGATCAACCTCTTCCTTTGTATCTAGATTCCTAACCCTAGAAATCTAAGAAAATAACCAAGATAAAGTTTAGAAATACAATATAGTAAAATTGAGATATAAATCTCAATTAGCTAAGCAAAAATCTCCTTTAGATTGCTCAAGAAATGATTGAATTGTTCAAACTAGGTGAGGTAGTGAATAACAGATGAAAGCTCTCTCAGTTTCTTAGTTTTCATCGCAGTGTATTATGAAAATAAAATGAGATTTGGTCTATTTATAGTTGAAATAAAAATAATTGATTTTCAGTCCTTGAATTAATTCGTGAATTGATTTGTAGTGGCTTTAACAAATTTGTAACTAACTAATTGATTTATGAATCGATTCAGAAAAATTCCAAACTTTCAGTAAGAAAAAGTTTTCTTCATAAATTGATTTGTGAATCGATTCACACAGTGAAAAATAGTTTTTATAAAAGTTTGACTTGTGAAAGAATATGTAAAATGTTTGTTTGACAACTTTTGATTGAAAAACTCATTTTAAGTGATTTATTTTACCTCACTATAAGTTGTTTTTAGAAAACATGATTGAGCAATTTGAATAAGATTTCATTTACAAAAGATCTTGAGAAATTAAAGAAAAACTTAGAACTAATGTAAATCTTTTGGTCAAGTTTTGATCAATTTTGAACCTGCAAAACTAACAAACATTTAAACATATAGTTAGATTGAAATATTAAATAAGATTGTTTTTTAACATTAAAATTGAATAAAGTAAGCTAGCTAGATTGACAATCTCCCTTGGCTAACAAAAGGGATTTAAGAAAATATAACATATTAGGAGATAAGGGTAGTAGAAAGGATTTCAATAGGAAGTTCATAAAAAGTATATGGAAAATTCAGAGATGTTTGTGTATGAGAACTAGCATGTGCAGGTGGGACTTAGAACACTTATTTACAATAAGAGATGTAAAATTTATGGAACTATTTCAATCACGTGGTTGTGTAAGCCTACAATCATAATAAGATGTAAAAGGGTACAAAACTTAATGAATTTTATTAATCCCTCAAGGGACATATGATTTATTCGGAAGACATTACTCTTCCATAGATCCACCAATTACTATTATAATTTGCTTGTTTATCTTGCAAGGTTAAATAGATAATAGAATCCTTTTAAGACAATTTTATGATTATGATATGATAGTAGTAATCATATGATTAGAGTTAGTAAATGAAGACAAGGAAAAATGAGATAAAAAGGAAATTAAAGATGCATGTAATTTATGGATTTATATATGTATTTACATATATATTTATTTTATGGACTATATTTATGTGTATGACAAAAAAATGTTTAACCCAAGAATGGGCTATTTATTTATGTTCACTAAGTACTCAAGGTTGTATTGATTTCATTTATTAGCATTTTTTAGTTAATGAATTTATGGAAGTTATCTTAAATAGAAGATACTTCATAGCTTGCATGTGATTGATATCAAGTAATTGGACTCCTTCATTTATTTTTAGTAGTTGGTGTCTATCCAGCTAGATAAGAGATCTTGATTTATAGATTATGATTTTTTTTCAGAAAAGAATTTTTTTAATTTCAAAGGAATTAGAAATTGACTATTTTAAAGGGATTTTTATTAAAATCTTACTTATTATGAATTTTAGATAAAAGTGCTTAAAAGTCATATTTTCTGCACATTTTCATGAATTTAAGTTAAAAAGACATATTTAGAATAGAAATGCCCATAGATTCACGGGTTATTACTTGGTGATTCGTGCTAATTATACCTTTGAATTTCGGGATGTACCATTAGAATGATGCAGTGAGCTAATTTGATGAAATGGGAGAGTTAGTGTTATATTGATATCTTCTTCATCCTCAATGAGTTCAAGCACCATGAAGCTATTGGATTTATCATTTCATTTGTCATTGTGGACACTGTCGCCTGAAATTTCAACTTTAAATAGAAAGGTTCCCTTCAGCAACAAACCTAATTCAATAGGAAAGCCATATTTGTCATCGTCTATATGACAAATTAACACTTTATTCATTTAACATTCTAATTTATTGAATAAAATTTAATAATTAGGAAGCACTAAGTGAAAAAAATTGCAAAATGAAAACCATACGTCATGAAATTATGTGCCTTGTACATGGAATGACAAATCCTTGTTACTATTTTCTATGGTCGTAAACTTTTAAAGCAAAGCATATTATTTAGAGAAAGTTGCATCAAATAATTAAAAATTACCAATTGAAGCAGTTAAAAAGAAATGTTCTTCTTTGTCGAGTAGTATGCCATATATTTTCATTGAAAGTTTGGATATATACTTAATTTACAATACAAGAATACTGTGTGAGATTATCAATTTAGAATTGGGAGGTGTATATGCCCATCTTCCAGTATGATCGCATTCTCATTGCTTCAATATTTGATGCAAACATGTAGACGCTTTCAGATTTTTATAAGTAAGATAAACACATATCCCCACACTTATATGCATATATTATCCCCAATTTTTAATAAGAGAATATTTTTTCCTAAGAAAAAGAGAATTTTTTAAATACATGAAATGTATAAAAACATTAATGCTTTGTCCGAGAGAAGAGTAATAAGAAAGAATGAAAGGAAAGAGAAAAGGAAAAGAAAAGTAATAAAGGCATCATCATCTTAAAAAATTAATTTAATATAAAAATATATCCTTTTATTTTATTTTTTCTTTCATATTTTCTGTTGACGATGAAATTTAGTTCATACGGAAGACCCAAACTTTAGCCAATGGGGAGGAGTTTAGGGATCTAATACTTCTTCTGAAGTGTAGAAGAAGATAGACCGAGAGGAAGAAGGGATGGAGAGACAACGAGTTTAACGTGGTTCAGCTAAATCCGGACGGTATTGGACCCTACGTCCATGACAGAGATTTTATTATTGTATTGAGAAATGATTTTAGCAGAGTTTCTGCTTACAGAGTTGGCCTCTTCTCCCATCTTCTAACAATATAATCCTATTTATAGAGGAAGGAAGAGTTACATGCATTAATTACAAGTTACAGTTGTGTTACATCAAGCTACAAATGAGAAAGACAGTAAACAGCCTACAATTCGGCTACTGCAGAATGTAGGTTGTGGGGTGGGCCCCCTTGGTCGGTTGTAGACTTGTGTTTGTCTACGTCCGTTGCTTAGTACGGCTATGCCAAGCGAGGTGCTGGGCATCCCGAGTGGGAATTCCTGGCTCGGGGGCGTCATAGGGACCACTATAGTGAGCTTGGTGCTGCTGTAGCGAGATAGCGGGCTTGAGTAGGGATGATCGGCTGCTTAACAAGCGAGTCTTGTGATCTTTTTGCTGTGTCACTGGGTCACTGCCTCGCGAGGCAAGCGCTTGCTTCTCGAGATAGTTGCGGGATGGTGCCGGGACAACTTCGCTGTGCCACTTTCTGATGGGCAAAGCGAAGCTCGCTGAGTGCCTTTGGCGTGCCCAGGGCTTACGAGCTCTCGAGGCCATTTTTTGTATATAACAAGACCGAACCGATTTTTACATATAACATAAGCCCCCCAACTCTCAGTTTTCTTAGCGAACTGGGAGTTAAGACTTTTTAGTTCTCGAATCGTCAGCCTTTTCCCAAGACTGTCATTCCATCTGTACTAGGCCACGTCTCCCATAACAGGTAAAATTGCTTTTTTGCATTTTCTACTTGTTATTTTTATTTCTCACGTGCATGTTGTTTGATCGATCTGAGTGATCTGTTCACATCTAAAAGATTGCGTGAGAGGCGCGCACACTTGGTCATAAGTGAGCTGCGAATTAGAGCGATCCCGCATCCTGGCCAACCTCTGGACCAGTTGAAGAAATGATTTCGCATGATAGCTACGAAGTTGGTATCGAGCGATCTCATGCCTGGGCCGATTCCGTGGCTAGGTTGATAAGTGCGCATGAAAGCTATGACTTAATCGAGCTCGCATGGAAGCTGTGAGATTTAACGTTTCGTTGCTTTAGATGAATAATCGATTCGTCAATTCTTTACACTTCAGCGATCACAAAGTCACCCTAGCATTGAGTGTTTAAGAGTGCCTCCGCACCTCAGCGAACATGAAGCCACGCTGGCACAGCGGGTGTTTTTTAGTGCCTTCACACCTCAGTGAGCACAAAGTTGTGCTGGCACAACGAGCATTTTTTAGTGCCTCCGCACCTCAGCGAGCATGATGCCGCGTTGGCAAAGCGAGTATTTTTTAGTGCCTCCGCACCTCAGTGAGCATGAAGCTGCGCTGGTAAAGTGAGTATTTTTTAGTGCCTCTACACCTTAGCTAGCATGAAGTTACGCTGGCAAAGTGAATGTTTTTTAGTTCTTCCGTACCTTAGTGAGCACGAAGCTGCGCTGGCAAAGCGAGTGTTTTTTAGTGTCTCCACACCTCAACGAGCACGAAGCTGAGCTGGCAAAGTGAGTGTTTTTTAGTGCCTCCGCACCTCAGTGATCACGAAGCTACGCTGGCAAAGCGAGTGTTTTTTGGTGCCTCTGCACCTCAGTGAGCACGTAGCTGCACTGGCAAAGCGAGTGTTTTTTAGTGTCTGCACACCTCAGTGAGCACAAAGCTGCGCTGGCAAAGTGAGTGTTTTTTAGTGTCTACACACCTCAGTGAGCACGAAGCTGCGCTGGCAAAGCGAGTGTTTTTTAGTGCCTCTGCACCTCAGCTAGCCCGCAACTCAAATGGCTAAGTTTTCGTCAATTCTTCTCTGGATTGAGCTCTGAGGGGCCTCAACTAGACCAAAGGTCATAGATGGCAGAAAAATCCTTTGTAAAGTTTTGGGGAAATTGGCCGCATGAGAGTTGCGGATGCCCTTCTAACCGTTCGAGCCTGCGGAGGACTTCCTCCATTGTCTGGTCATGCATATCAGATTGAGGGGTGGAGCTTCCTGCTCGTTGAGAGCCCCTCAGTTGCTGGCTATCATGATCTTCATGAGTTTCGTTTTGAGCCTCTTGAGTTTTAGGAGCACCAACAGACTGTTGGTGAGCCCTCACAACGAGAGTGTCCGTCGGTTGGAGGACGAAAGCGGTTGAGCTCCAAGTTATTCTTCCTCTGGCCATTGTTAGGCTACAACGGAGACTTCAGAGAGTAGATGGATCCCCACAGACAGTGCCAAAATGTTAACGATGAAATTTGGTTCGTGCGGAAGACCCAAACTTCAACCAACGGGGAGGAGTTCAGGGATCCAATACTGCTTTCGAAGTGCAGAAGAAGATAGATCGAGAGGAAGAAGGGATGGAGAGATAACAAGTTTAACGTGGCTCGACTAAATCTAGGAGGTACCGAACCCTACGTCCACAGTGGAGATTTTATTATTGTATTGTGAAATGATTTTAGCAAAGCTTCTACTTACAGTGTTGGCCTCTTCTCCCCTCTTCTAACAATATAATCCTATTTATAGAGGAAGGAGGAGTTACATGCATTAATTACAAACTACAATTGTGTTACATCAAGCTGCAAATGAGAAAGACAGTAAACAACCCATAATCCGGCTACTGCAGAACGTAGGTTGCGGGGTGAGCCCCCTTGGTCGGTTATAGACTTGTGTCTGTTTGTGTCCGTTGCTTGGTACGGTTGTGCCAAGCGAGGTGCTGGGCGTCCCGAGCGGGAATTCCTGGCTCGGGGGCGTCATGTGGACTGCTGTAGTAAGATAGGGGGCTCGAGCAGGGATGATCGGCTGCTCAACAAGCAGGTCTTGTGATCTTCTCGCTGAGTCACCGGGTCGCTGCCTCGCGAGGCGAGGACTTGCTTCTCAAGATAGTCACGGGACGGTGCCGGACAACTTCGCTGTGCCACTTTCTGATGGGCGAAACGAAGCTTACTGAGTGCCTTTGGCATGCCCGGGGCTTACTAGCTCTCAAGGCCATTTTTTGTATATAACAGGACCGAATCGATTTTCACATATAACATTCTCTTACTTCTAAACAAATTGCAAGTGTGAGTTAGTTTATATTTTAATATGGGATTGAAACAAAACAGCCTATATAAATACAATATACCACATATTAGATGGGAGAATATAAAAAATTCTGGAATACCTAAAATCCAATTGTGGAACTATATATAAAATACATATATCTAAATTCCAAAAGCTACTGCGCATTTAAATTTAATTAAAACAAATTTATCTTCCTTGACTATGATTTTAATAACATACTCTTGCCTTGATTTTTAAAAATCCATTGACTTGTTGAACATGTTTTAGAATCTAATTTCATCTTTCAAAATAGATCTTGCATATATTAGGCCAAACATTCAATAGAGTTAATTTAAGAAATTAACACTTTATTTGTGCAACATTTCAATCAATTGAATAAAATTTAATATGTTAGGATTAACAAAATATAAGATAATGGATTTAAGTTTCTTTACTCTAAGTTGTCACTCATAGAGTTGCTTAGCTGGTTTTCGTATCAGTTGCATCGCTTCACGTCTGGAAAGGATGAATGTTACTCTTAATGTATCACCACGGACTTGGTTGGACCTTGTACCTATTAAGCTAAGGAAGTTAGTAGTTATGCTCGAATATGAAACTAATGCAACAGGTAAGTCTATAAAATTAATTTGTTTGGTCATGTTTTGGAATTGTAAACCCTGGTTTCTTGTTGCAATTATCATTGGAATAATATTATAAAATAGTATAATCAATCAATTTTTATTATAAATTAGACTATGAAATATTAAATAATATTATTTATTTATCCATTTAAATATATGATCATATTGTTATTGGGTTTTAATATGATACTTAAATTATCTGTGGATCTATTGTTATATAGACTTTGATTGTTAGGCTATTGATGATGACAAGGTTAAACTAATTTATTCCTATAATGAGAGGTTCATACTCTCGCCCTTTATGTTATTGTTGTTGCCTTGTTAAAATAATAGACTTTAACGACATTTAGAGAAGAGTTTATCTCTTTTTTCATCTTTATTCTTTATTTTTTCTTCTCTTTCAAAGATAATCATGAATAGAGATCATATATAATGATTATAAATATCGAATTATCATTATGTGTATATTTAATTACTATATTTATTATTTTACATATATATATGTTGTATGATATAATTAGATTTAAATATTTTGGTACCTACAATTATTTCAACAAGTGGAATTAAAGCCTACTAATCATGTTTTATGACAGTATATTATTTGAAATTAATTTAGGGCTTCCGTAGATTATGATTATAAAATTCTAACACACATGAATTTGTTTAATTCCGTGTTATATTTTGGGAGAATTTTTTAAATTTGTTTTTCTAGAGTGTCTCAAGAGGTTCATAGATTGTAAATGTTAATTATTTGAAATTAATTTAGGACTTTCGTAGATTAGGATTATAAAATTCTAATACATATAAATTTGTTTAATTTCATGTTGTGTTTTGGGAGATTTTTTTTTAGATTTGTTTTTCTGGTGTGTATCAAGAGGTTTATAGATTATAAATGTTAATTTGGCACGATTACATGTCTTAAAAGCGTGAAATTTACATGATTTAATAGGTTTAATTTACCTATTAATTATCTGAATTAAATTGAAGAAATTAAGGTGTATCGAATAGTAAATTTTTAGCATTTATTTTCTGGTTTTATCACATTTTTCTGAATCGTGCATCTTTGGAAAATTTGTTGTTTTGTTGTTGATCATCAAACTGTAGCGAGACACTGTTGTGCCGCCGTCCGCCGGCGACTGGAACATTAAAGCAGCCTGGAATCACACTGGAAAAAGCTTGGAATAGTTTTAATGGGGGTTCGGGTTATCTCTAGCAAACTGGAGAAGATAAAGGTGTAAAGCACCTTGCTCATGACCCACACGAACAAGTGGCGCGTGCGGCACAAACGGCACGTTGTTGGGCTCGGATTCTGACGATTTTTTCGTTATTGCTTTCAACTCTCTTCGTAATTATTTTATAAAAATATTTTCCTGTAAAGTAAAATTATGGTATTTTCTAAAAAAATACTATAATATGTCTATTAAGTGTTAGTAATCTTCACTCTCCCTCGTCACATTTTGAAAAGGTTTACTCTCGTGAAAGTCAGATATAAATATTAAAAAAATTAGTAATAATTATTTTATATCTAAATAAAATATGAGATTGTGAAATATAATGCAAATGGAATTTTAATGATTAGTATTGGGGCTCCAGGTTTATTTCTAGAATTTTCTAAAAAAAGTAATTTATTTATTATTATTTTGTTTATTTAAATATTAATTTGATATTATTTAGATTTGAAAATTTTATTGTATGATTCATACATAATATGCTATTGTATATAGTTTTTTACGGAATGATACAAAGCTGTTTTCATATTTAAATAATTTTAGATTATAATATTTATAATTTGTGAAATTACGTAAAAATTAAATTTTGATCATATTATGCCTAATATGTATGCAAATTTTTTTTGTTTTGTGGCAATTTATGTCAACTTCATGTCTCCCTAATTTTAAATTGTGCTTTCTACATTTTTTTTTTGGAATTATTTGTGTAAGCACAATTTGTAAAATTATGTGATATTTTCTTGCATATATTTCTATTGGTTATTTATGATTGAAATTATATTAATTTTGAATTTAATCACATAAAATATTGTATAAACTAAATTGTTAATTATGTGTAAATTTTGGCTAAGTGACAAAATATAATATTTTAATGTTATATCTTATCATTTGATGCAATGTGAAAATTTGTACAAAATTATTTACATAAAGCTCAAATTGAGTTACATGAATGGGTCATTCACAACGATGAGCATCTAAATAAGCTAACACGAAGCTCCATATGTGATGATTATGGAATATTATGAGACGTATTTTAACTCTAAAAGTGAAGAACAAAATCTCTAGCTATTATTATTTTTTCTTATGTAATTGTTATTAAAATCCCATGATACATATTTTGTGTGATTGAAGATTCATCTATTATACTCTCTATATTTCTTATTGAAATTTTTTATACTAAATTCTCATATGTTGATGCGCAACATATTTGTTGTACTCTCATTTCTTATTTATCTTTTGAAATAATTTGTTTATGGAATTAATCAGTTACTTTTTAATGTAATCAAATGAAAATTTGTTTTTTTGGAGATCAATACATAAATAGTGTACTCATCCTGTTAGTGTGACATTATTAATATATTTTTACATAGGACATTGGATATTGCGGTTTTATAATTTTAAATACTTTATCAGTATTAAGTTTTAGAAGTATAATATTTAATATTCTATTATGTTATATAATCTTAAATACACTATTGGTGTTAGGTTTTAGAATGTAATATTATCTTACTAGTTTATTCATTATAATTTGGGACCTTAAGGTGGGATCACAATGCATAACGAAAACAAAAATTGTATATTTATTGTGAGGAAATATGTACCATGATTGCATTTATATACATCATGAATATTTCTAATGAATATATTTTGATGAAATTCCTCCAACTCTTTTGCATCAATGCAATTAATTTTAGTTATTATTTTTATAGAATAAATTATGAGGGTTGAAAGTCTCCAAAATTAATTTTGGCTATCATAAATTGATTATAATCAATATTTTTTATGATTATGTATCCATATATTGTGAAACCAATTATAATCAATTTTTGTGCATAATAGCTTTTGTTTAAAAATATTGTATGTAATATTAACGTGTTGATCACGTTAATTTATAATCACAATATTCGACAAAATATTTTGTCAAGTTTCTAAAATCAGTGAATTTTCAAGTCACATTATTTTGGTATAATTAATGTTGATATTTAAGTTTTTCTTGAATTTATGTCTGTTGATTGTTTTGTTAAACTTGATAAGTGATTTATAGATATTTGATTATGATCCAATATATGCAACTTTTGATTGGTTGTGCATCCTCTTATCGTAAAGCTAATTAGGATAAATAATTAAAGTGAAAATAATTTTATATAATGCAGAAATGTTTTAATTATATATATGTGTGTGTTTTATGAATTATATAAATAATGGATGTGTCCCATTGGTATGATGTTATTTGTTATAATTTTAAGATCCTTAAAATAAGGAAAATGAAAATTATTCAAAATAATATGATACCTCTTTTATGGAATGTAACCCTTTATTCTTCAGAGACAAATTTTGGAACTTAGTATTCTTGTGTTACAATTAGGTGATGTGCCTATTTATTTGGCATGAATTAAATATTGTGGATCATATTATAACAAACTTTTCTTGTCTCAAGAAACCTATGTAATAGGATTTTAGATGGGTCATTTTTTAAAAATCATGTTCCATATATATTTTTTTTCAGAAAAAGGATGGAGACTTAATTATTATTACGTTCTCGTAATAGTAGTAAAATAATAAAGTATTATTGGTCCTATGAACTTCCCCTATTAATGACATAATTATGTACTTAAATATCATATATATTCGTGCTCATATATGTTTTGTTTATACTTAGAGTGAGGGTTAAATCCCCAATTAAAATGGGTAAGTCCTAATTGTGTTGAACCTATCAATTAATGATCCATTGTAGATATATATTTGTGACAATATGAGGTACTTTGTTGTTACTAATGTTGAATAGACATTCATATAGGACGTTGTACTTACTCATTATAGTTAATTCTGAGGGTCCCAAAATTACAGATCTTATCCTATTTACATTTGTAAAAATACTCGTTTAACTTAGAGATTGGATTCTTGTTGTACAAGGTTTTTCAGTAAAATTCTGTTGAAAGATAAAGATAATATTGAAGTGACTAGTATTGTTATGAATTCAATTATCAAATGATCAAATTAAATTCAGCTTAACAATTAAAGATTAGAAATGCAGTTAATCAAAATTTCAAAATTTTAGAATGAAGTGCAGCAGTATAGGAGAATTAAAAAATGCAAAAAAGATAAACAAGAAACACCAAATTTTTAATGTAGTTCAATTTCACCTGAAACTGCAGATAAAGTATGCATCTACTGGATCAATCCTCAGCTGAATGATCTCTTTCATTACTACAACAGGATTTTAATTGGGCTCTTCAATAGCCAGTTTACAATAAGATTTACACTGAGCTCTTATAAAGCCTATAGATACAATAGCACTATCCCTTCATCTTAATTATAATCAACTTTATAACTAATAGAAGATGCAAGGGAAGATCAACCTCTTCCTTGTATCTCCAATTCCTAATCAACCTTAGAAACCTAAAAACAAACAAGAATTAGATAAAGGAAACAATACTAATAATTGAGATGAAAATCTCAATTAATCAATTGTATAACCTTCATAGAATTTGATCCAAGTTGTTAATCAAATGTGATTTTGAAAGGCAGAGTTAGATTAAATGAAACACAAGAATTCTCTTTATTTTTTATGCTCAAAGTGATAGAAATCTAATATGAAGTTCTGTACTGAAATGAGAGTGAGAGAATATTTATAACTGTTGTAACCGACATTTGAAAATAACTTATTTTTGAGTCATGAATTAATTCATGAATCGATTTACGGTGGTTATAACTAACTAATCAATTTGTGAATCGATTCAGCTTGTAAAAATCATGAAGAAGTTCATGGCTGAATCAATGCATGAATTAATTTACTCTTTGGTATAAAAAGATTGTGAATTGATTACCTAATCAATTTAAATTACTTTCTGATATTTCGATAAAAATATTTTTCAAAAACTTTTCTTCATAAATTAATTTGTGAATCAATTTGAATACATTTGACAGGATTCCTTCTATGAATTGATTTGTGAATCGATTCACAAAGTAAAAAATAATTTTTATAAAAATTTAACTTGTGAGAATGCATTGGAAATATAGTTAGAAAATATTTGATTTAAACTCATTTCATTTGATTTATTTCTGCCTCAGATTAGCTATTTTAGAAAATCATTTGGATAAAAAATTGATTAGATTACACTTACAAAAAATCCTATAAAAATCGATAAACCCTAAGACTAGGTTGGATCTTTTGATATCTTGAATGTCATTTGATCAACTTTAAGTTTTCAAAATAAACAAATACTCAAAAGCATATGGCTAGATCTTAACATCAAATAAAATTATTTTTCAACATTAAAATTGAAAAATATATGCTAGCTAGGCTAACAATTTCCCTTTTTTTAATGGTGACAAATAATTTTAGATAAGCATCAAAATATATATACAATCAAGGTCTCTTTATCTAAATTTTATCCTTCTCCCTTAGATAAATCTCATTTCTCCAATTATCTAATTATCTATTATATAAAATCCCATCCTTCTCCCTCTTTTGGCACATCAAAAAGTAATAGTGCCTCATTATACAATCGGGATAAAGGGATTAAGAAATAGTTCTTAGTTCAATTATGATATTAATCTCCCCTTGAAGTAGTGATTCTACTTAATTTTAAACTTATTGGATGAATCATTTTATTTTTGCATATTTCAGGTCTCGAATCATTTTTGGAATTGATTCAGGGAGTTTGAATAACAAGTTCAGAAATTTTGAAACAAGCACCAAAAATTTGAAAATCTTGATGAATCAGTTCATGAATCGATTTGATCTAGATCGAATCAATTGATGAATTGATTTGCATAGGACTTAATCGATTTTGAAATCAATTTGTTCAATGTGATAAAAATTTGAAATGGTTTGATTTCTTCCCAAAAGATTGAAAATTATTCTGAATCGATTCAAGGTGTAAAATTTGGAGTTGTTAACTGATTTAGAAACTCACAAAAAATCTGAAAAAATTTGAATCGATTCAGGATTCGATTCAGAGAGTCTTGAAATCAGTTTTTATGCAATTTTGTTCTAAAACTCTTAACATATGATATAATGATCATCATCAAACAATTGAACATGATTTTTATCTCAAATTTCATATTATGTACCTGTAAAACAAACTTAGAGAAAACTCTGATGCCTATGTTTGAATTTGCAAGATACAAATCAAATAAGCATAATCAAATAGAAAACTTAAAATAAAAAATATAGTAGGCTGGTTATTTGAGATCATTGTCCAAGGCATCGAACATCCCTAATTCTCTTGGAATGAACACAAACTATTTTTTATCCAAAGGTTTTGTAAAAATATTAACTAGTTGAAATTCAGTTTGTACAAATTCAATAGAGATGTCACATTTTTTAACATGATCCCTAATTTAATTTGAACGTGTCTTGTCTTAGAATGCATGATAGGATTCTTTGTTAGATTGATAGCACTAGTGTTGTCATACAATATAGGAATTTTGTCAAATTCCAAGCTATAGTCTGACAATTATTACTTCATCCATAGGATTTGAGTACAAAAACTCACAACTACTATGTATTTTGCTTTAATAGTTGATAGTGCAACACTATTTTACTTTTTGTAGGACCAAGGGACTAGAGAGTGACCAACAAACTAGCATACTCCATTAGTTCTCTTTCTATCAATCCTATTGCTTGCATAGTTTGCATATGCATAACCTATAAAACTACAAGAATTAGATTTAGAATACCATAAGCCTAGATGTTTTGTCCCTAAGAGATATCGAAAAACCTTTTTCACAGTTAAAAAATATAATTCTTTTGGCTGTGTTTGATATCTAGCACAGAGACAAACACTAAGCATGATATTAAGTCTGCTTGCAATCAAATAGAGTAGGCTTCCTATCATACTTTTAAATAAAGTAGGGTTACCAAATTTACTTTTTACATCTGAATCTAGCTTGAGAGTTAGACTCATAGGAGTTCTAATAGATTTACAACTATCAAACTTAAATCTTTTAAGAAATTCCACTATGTACTTTGTTTGGCTTAGGAATGTTCCATTTGTACATTGCTGTTCTGATGTTTCTCTAATGATTTGATCCTTTGGATGACTTTGCATGAACTTCCATTCTTTTGGTGTGTAGAGTTCTGGAGTGTCCAATTCAGCAATGTCATCCTCTTTCTGTTCTGCATTTGTTTTCTTTGATTGATCTCCTTGCTTGTTTAAATTTGAGTCAAAGAATAATGCATGTTCTTACTTATTCTCTTCCTTTTATAGATCTGTAACACTTAAGGTATATTCATAAAAAATAACATGTACAGATGCTTCAATCTTCAAAGTCTTTTTGTTAAAGATATGAAAGGCTTTGCTAGATGAAGAATATCTAATAAAAATTCCTTCATCAGATTTAGCATCAAATTTATCTAA
>JANHAO010000607.1:0-39430 GCA_026873985.1 Saraca asoca | reverse complement strand
CCCAGCATTCCGGTTTCCTTAAGAAGGTCTAGAATATATTTCCTTTGTGAAATATAAATTCCCTTCTTGGACCGGGCCACTTCCAAGAAGCCATGATGAATGGAAGTAGAATTGGTGAAACCACAGCATAAACAAGGCCAAGTTTGCAAAAATTGTCTCACAGCAAAAAACCTTTTGTTAGATATCCATTGCAGGTTTGTCTGATATCGTAATTTGCAAACTTTGCTGGTTTTCAGTTCTTTTCTTTCTCGTTTTAACTCCTCTCGGTGGCAATTTCAGGAAGCCATGATGAAGGATACTTTGGAGCATGCAAGACAGCCAAACCTGAACTTGAAAGACTTCCTCCAGAATGCATACATCCACCCAGTTTTTAAGGGCGATGACGGTGACAGTGAAGAGATCACTGAAGAGCTGGTGCAGGAGCCGGTGCTTGTCCCAACTAAACGGCAGTCTCGGAGGATTACACCCATTACCTAGCAAACAAAGTGGTTAATTTACCCTACTGCTGATTGTTTAGTCCCTCGATGTTTTGAACCAATTGTTTTGAACCATTGGTTCAAAAATCCAAAGTTCATGGCAAGTTAGTTGGGGTTAGAGCAGCTAGTGTGATTATTTTGAAGGTCGTAGTCAAGTCATTCTCCAGCTACATTGGTCCATGGCTTCCTCTATGGAGAGTGACGGGGAAGGAGGAGAGGAAAGAGAAAAGAGTTCAAATCTGAAGCTCAAGTCAGATATTCGTCATGGAGAAGAAAAAAAAAACATGATCTTGAACGAATAACAATTAAGCAGAACAGAATGGTGCTACTACCTTGGACTGATTGTTGATACTTAAATCTTTTGTATACAAGACGTCAGAGATGAAGACAAGAACAAAATTAAAAAAAATAAAATAAAATACAAAGAGCAAACAGTTACAAGACCTTACAAGGTAGGACAGATGCTACTTGGTAACAATACAAGAATCATAGTTCATAGCCTTCTGGAATAGCCAGAACCTCCACATTTCTTGCACAGTATCAATCCTGTGAATGGGACAATCAAAAAAAGCTTTCAATATATAAATAATACAAGGCAAAAAAAAAAAAAACAAAAATAAAAGATAATAATCACATCTCAGTAAAACCCAGTGCTAATGACACAATCATGGTAAGAATGCAATGGTCTTTGTGATGGGGAAGAGTCGCTATTTTATAATTGTATTGCAAGGTATTTGGATTGGTGTTAGGAGTTTTACCCAGTAATATCATCACCAACATTTCATACAGATTGCCACACACAAAAAGGCAAAAGCACACTCTTAAAGCTGGTGAAAGCAAAGACATCCGGAAACAGTTCATTTTATGCAGAATTTATACGATATATAGTGATATACAGATTATTTCAGAATTATATATAAAAAAAAAAATCAGTATGCGCATTATTTCAGAAAGAGATACCTGCACCCTTGCATACTTTACAATCAATTATGCCCCTATCTTGCTTCATCTTGCCATCATTGCAAAAAACACATTTTGTCCCTCCTGCTTTTGAAAGCACAATAATTCAGTAATTCATCACTCAGAGTAACAAAGCACATTAATCCGAAGTCGTAATACAGAAAGATAATTACCGTTACCACCACAACGCTCACAAGGCACTGGATCCCCCTGCGAAATTCCAATACTTATATTATTCCGAGTTCCAACAACTAAACAATATCAGGCATCAACTTTGACCAACAATGTGCAAGACCAAATTTTAAGCCACTCATGCATGTAACTGGATGTGGGATGTATATGTTTGATGAAAAAAAGAAATGGGTGTTGCTAAGTATTTCAATATTGCAAAACACACACACGTCTTCGTGAGAACAAACACAGACCCAGAAACTTAGCAAATTTTGTTACCTTAAGACCAAGAAACAAAGAGAGAGCAATGGCAGCCAAAACACTAACAGTAGATAGAAGGGTTTGCGTATCAAAGTTAAAAGAGGTACCCAGGCCACTGAACAGTATAATGGGGTCGATGATCATCAATAGCTTCTCTGGTTTTGTTGATTTGTATTTATACTTGGAGAGGAAGCGGGGCAAAATGGGAATTTGGAATTTGGATGAGGAAGGTTGAGGAAGAGACAGAGATGGTGAGGAAGAGCAAGAACAGGGATGAAGAGAGGTTGAAGAAGGGAGCGAAGAGAGAAGATGAAAACTGTGCGAAGAGAGAGTGGCCATGGATAAAATAAAAAATACAAAAACTAAAAAATAATTAGAGTATGTGGAGCTAAGGTTTCGTTTTCTACAAACTTCGCTCCACCACTTTTCCAGACACTCGGAGGTTGAGAATCTGTCGTTTTTTGGTTTTAATTTAACTATCTATATTCTATTTCAATTATGACTTATCCCTATTCTAAAACACTTGGATTTTAAAACACTTATATACGATTAATTTTTAAATCACAATTAATGCAGAAATTTAATTTCCCTACTTACTTTAATTAAAGGTGTATAATTGATATTACTGATTAAAATTACATGAGTCTATGTACATTAAAAAATAATGGATAATCAAATAATTAAATATAATCTAGTGGTAGAGAAATTGATTAAAAATCTGTCTCAAACTTTCTGATTGTTAATGTAAGAGAAATTTATTTAATTGATAATTGTAACCTTTTGCAGTCTAGCCATTCTTGGATTAGCAACTTGAGTTTCATTTCTAGATCTTGATATATATTTTTTCAATTTTCAGAAGAAATGGAATGTAAATTTCTTTAATAACAAGAAATTGACTAATATATCTGACTTGGGACTTGCTGCTAAACTTCGAAAGGAAAAAAAAATAGAGATAGCCATACACAATTTTTATTGCACGGTGGAGGCAATAGAGATTGGGAAAACCCCAACAGTAATTGGCATGTGGGTACTAATAATCCGTTGCGCTCCATTGTGTACTTGGTTCCAAGCACAGGCACGTCTGTGTGAAAGCAAAACCAGCTTGAGAAATTGGTGGTAGAGTATAATACTAAAAATCAACATTTCCAGAGCAGAGGCTGACAAGCCTCTATTACAACATTACAGAAACCTGTCTTGTGCAGCCCTCAGCTTAGCTTAACACAATCTAACTTAAAATCAGGAAGAAGCAACCAAGAAAATGGCCAAAAGAAAAAGGTCAACCAACTATACCCTGTATACACTCACTAATCCAAAAATCTTATGTACTGATACAGTCAGTGCACCAATGACCTCAACTCAAACAACAACCTCCATACAAAAAGGGAAGTAGTAAAAAAGCTCAAGGGGGCTGCGCTCAGCAGTTACAGTGTTAATAGCAATGTCACTCCATTTGACAGAAAGAATTACATACCACAAAAATGAAAAAAACTAAATTAAAATCCTGCAGGCACCACCTCAAAACGCTGGTTCACTAGTTGCCTATACAGAGTAGCATTTTTGTTGTCTCCCTTGTTTATACAAGAAGGCGCATAGGTTGTAGAAGAATATGCCAAATGCATCCGACACAAGTAAACAACTCATCAATATAGATTTCCTAATTATAAATCTTTACTGGCTTCTCAAATGTATGGCGATTCTGAAAAAACAAGACCAATGTTACAAAATCGAGTAAGCAAACCAGGTATCTAAATATTAAAAACTAGCAGTATTATCAGTACAGTGATGACGTGCAGACTAATATGAGCATATAATTAAGCCCTTGGCAACAGTAACCTGCCTGATTAACAGCATATGCTCTTTTAGGAGCATTGTCAGTGTGCTCCAAGCCAAGATACTGCTCCCAAGCACCATAAACATCTCTTCTCTGTCACAATGTTGAATAAAAATATAAAATTAATATAAATTCAAACAAACAAATTGAAAGTCTTAAGATCAATTCAAGCAAATAAATGAAGAGAATTCAGTTTCAACAATTTCACCTGAAAACGACTAGACACAATGTCAGGGTCCTGAAGGTACTCAGGACGCCCTAGTGAAAGGAAAGCAAACTTCCACTGGCCACATTAGAAATATAAAAGCAATAGTTAGGTAAAGAAACAAAATATATTAATAATGTGTAACCAACCAAACATTTATCACCCAAGCCAGATTACTTTAAGGGGCACAAGCCTTGCATACAAAAAAAAAGGGGGGGCATAAGTAAATACCTTGGCAAATTCATCATCTGGAACTTGAAGTTTCTTCTGTATTCGCACTTTAATTTCAGCCAAAGTCTCACCCTCATGTATGACCAAAAAAAAGGGTTCCCCAAAGTTCTGAATTTGCTGTACATTGCAAATAAATACCAAAGGTACAAAGGTTTTTGGGATACAATAACAGTCAGCATCATGGATTAAAGACATTTAAAATATTTTTAACTATAGACCATGAATTGGTCAAAACAATTTACCATTTGGTTCTGAGCCGTGTCCTTAGTAAAATGGTACACATGAATGAGGCGGTCATGAGGACCAAGACTTTTCTCCTCTTCTGGAATCTGCAAAAATTGAATTCAACCAAAAAATGGGAGATAAATAAACTTAACAATAATTTCAAAAGATTTCTGCTCATGCTATTATTAGAACACATAACAGAAGGAATATTTTACTGAATTTCCATTCCCCCCACCCTAATATATTCCAGCCACACACACACAATGAGAAAAAGAATCCCACCTCCTCTGCTCGTAATGTCCAGTATTGATCATTAATGTTCTCGATCTTCTCACTAGGGGGAAAAACCTACAAAGCCATAGAAGCAGAATGGGATAAGAAGATTATAATAAACGGTTTTCTTTTCTCTAAAAGCCAGCAGCATTGGCAGCAGCACAACTAGAGGACCATAAATGAAATCTAATAAGTTCGTTCTTGATTCCAGCAATTAATGTATGTTGGCATCATTTCCTAAATGCGTTTATACATGTAGCAACCTTGTATATCTTGTGATAGAAGACTTCAAGCAACCTAAGCTCGGCATTGGGATGAGACAATTCCACCTGCCCAAAAATAGTAAAAAGTATAAGATAACTCCACTTCAATTTTATTTACACAGTGTATGTAAGTTGATGAACAAAGCATGCATAAGGCAAAGTCACCTTCGTTTTAAGATCATCAAGAACATCCCCCACAGTGCTCTGCTTTGGGAGTCTGATAGTATGAATAACAACCTGATTAAAGAATTTAAAGAAAGATTACATTCTGGTTATGCAAACCCAAAGATGAAAACAGGAAGAGAATCAAGTCAACATTACTCACTTCATCCTTGGTAGCATGATGAAATGCAACTTTCAGAGTTTTTAAACCTTGTAATTCTGGCAGGGGAATGTCCAGCATTTCATAGTACAATATATCCGAAGTCTGCCATAAGAACATTAAAAGAAAGGAGTCAGACATTTTATCTTTAAATAATAGATAATTCTGAGGATTAAACGATCACTACCTGGTTGTAGTGAACCAACATATCAGACAAATGGTCTACACCTCGGTACTTGATGGGCTGGGGTTTTGGCTGTTGAGAGTAGCAATTGTGAGGTGTAAGCCTAATTTTGGATGGATCATCCAAACCAAGTTTTTGAGCTACTTTCTCCACGACATCATCATATGTATAAAGCCTTGACCTAGAAATCAATATATACATATGACATAAGAAAAGGATGCAATGCAGCATAATCTAATTACACTTGCATCTTTTTATCAAGTACAATTTTCAATAGTACCATAGAGTATTCTATATCAATAAAACCAATGTGCTTACATCTCTAGGCAGAAATCATCTTCCTTAGGTTTCTCCAGAGATCGGAAGTGAACAACCTAAAGCACAAGAACAAGAATCCAGCAGTTTCAGTAGCTGAGTTACCATCTTTAAATTTACAGATCACAAAGAAAGTATAAAATCAGAAATAAAAAGATAAGTGATTAAAAGTTCATTACATAAACAATACAAATCATTATAAAATGAAATACCTGACGGTTATGCACATATTCTAAATATGAAGGCACGTCTGGATAACGGACATGTTCATCACTACCCATTGAAGGAGCTTTCTGAAAGCATACAATATCTCCATCTTCCAACTGCAAATATAAACAACTCAGATCCCTGACACAAGATACAATGACTCAATGTGTGTCAATTGTGAATAGAATTTACCTGGCTGGATCGAAATGGTATTTTCTTGTCAATAGGTTCGCACATGACATTTGGTTCAAACTTAATTTCCTGCATATAAAACAACATACGAAACATCAATCCTCAAATGCCACATAAATAAAGTCAACCGCCCAGATCAGAACTAGATGCAAAAAATCCCAAGACATGATATTTTCTAAAACACAAGAATACGAAGCATAGAAAGACAAAAATGCTAATTTAGGGGGAACAAGGCTCTAACACCAGAATTTCGAAGATGAACACTGTGTTCTACACAAAATTACAGTACTTGTATGATTTGCTAGACCATTTCCCATCAAACCCAGTTCAATTGTTTAAGATGCCAACAACTGACCTACCAACCCCAACCAAGGGTTAGGCTACAAAAATCAAACCACAAAAAACCAACCAAATTAAACCAAAATTGAAAGGTTAAAAATGGTTAAAATTTAGACACGGTTTGAAATAAGTGATTTTTTTTTTTTTGGGGGGAAAAAGAATGGTTTAAAAAGATTCTAACCACTTCTAACCAAACCCACCCAAAGTTTTTTTCCAAAGTCAAATAAAGTCTTTATCTACTACTGTGTTTTTCCAATCCCAATAAAACTTTATCTACTATAGTTCAGTGTATTGCTGATTGTTTGCATACTATGAAATTGCATGATAAATGTCATTGTGCAACAGATTTTCATTAATTAATGTGTAGCTAAGCAAATAATGTGCACAGTGTAGTGCATAATTTTTATGAATTTATGTTTCACTAGTGTGAAATTCTATGTTGTATTTGAGTCATGACAATTGCAAAATAGTTTACATTAAATTTTAAAATTATAGTTATATTTATGCAATTATTGGTGCTATCTTTTAGTGATATTAACCAAAAAAAAAATTAAAAGAAAAGACTTTCAACAAGTCTAAACTAATATTAACCACTCAAAAACACTCTAAACTGACTCGAACAGTTAAAAACGGTTCAAAATTTTGAATCAGTTAATGTCAGATCAATTGAAGTGTAAACTGAAAAAATTGGTTCAGTTAAAAAAAAATTCACGTAAATTACTCCTAACCGACTCGAGTCTACCCCTATCCCAAACTAGTACTTAGAACTTAGAACAAGGCTTCTGCCATTTCCAATATCTAAGGATAAAGCTCAGTTCTGAAACCTAAATGGTGCTTACTACTGAGGAAAAAATAAGCGAGATTGTATAAACCAACCTCATAAAGTACAATTTCCTCCTCAGGATCATAACCAGCCAATTCATTTAACCTTGTTAAGATTTCAGCTGGCTTACCATTACCCTTCACAAAGAGCCTTCCCACATAACTGCATCATAGGGTGACAGATCCACAGTCAACATTCAAGTCTTAGACCCCAACAAAAATTAAAAGAAGAAAATAGCCAGTACCGTAGCTCCTCTTTTTCAGGATCATATAGCTTGAAGAAAAGCAATATATCATCCTTTGTCTTGTCACGTGGTGCAATGGGGCGTAAATCCTGAAAACAGGGCAGATTGTTAACAGGGGTTTGATATCAACATTTTATGCTATGAAATACTATATACAGCTTCCAAAATACAAATATTACCAGCCCAAGCTCAACTTCCAGAAACAACTTTAGTTCTGCATTGTGAGCCTTGTTTGATACTTCCCTCAATTGCCCAACCTGCAAAACATTGAATGCGAAGGAAATTAAGAAATATACAACTTCAGATCCCTCAAGAACCAATGAGTCTCAAATTAGAACACTGGCAGACAAACAAGTATTACAAGCAACTGACTGCCCCCAAACAACCGGCAAAGATGAAGGACCCAATTACCACCAATATGTGCAGAGACTGAAAAAGGGTTGAATATTTCTTTAAAAAAAATAAATAAATAAAGAACAGCTTTCAAAAGATGGCAGGAATTACAAGGGTAAATCTGAGGAACCAACATTGGGTATTAGCCATAGGTCAAACCAACATAATCATGAATTAACATGTTTTGACACAATTACATGAAGCAAATAGTAAAGATAAAGGTGCAATATAAAATCTTATTTCTTACAAAACCAGTATCTTAAACCGTAAACTTAAAATGTTAGAAGTTGGAAAAACAGCTGATACAAAATCTCAAAGCAACAATAAAGAAAAACTCAAAGCAAGCAAAAGACTTCACCGATTGTCCTTCTTCCATATGTGTCAGTGGTCGATTAGGACGATAGGTATGGTTTTGACGCTTTGCCCATAGCCAAAAGCGCTGAAATTGCACTGGTATACCAAATTCTTTAGCAACTTCTTCCTGCATTTTACAGATTAATGGAACCAGGTAAAGTAATCATAATTATGATTTACGAACAAGAACATTTCGACATACACCATATAAGAAACTCCGAGAAATCATAGCCCAATTATGATTTAGTGCAAATATGTTACTCAAAAATAAAAAAATCAAATAGTGCAGGTCCTTATTAAATACATTACTATCTTCCAACTAAAGCAATGTGTCAAGTACTGCTCTGCATACAAACAGTACATTACCATGTTCAAAATGAAGCAATATAAGATCAAGTGTCAAGTAGTGCTCCACATACTAAAACTTTCCACAGGAATGTAATTTCAATTTTGATATGTACTGACTACTGAGTATTAAGTTACCGAACTAAACTTTCAGTGCAGGAAATTCTCAGTTCATCTTTCATCACTTCTCAATTAATGAAAAAGATCACTAATGCCAGCATGCAAACTATGCTTCTTAGATTTATTACCTAGACAAAAAAAGAGAATTGTAGACACTTGGGAAAGTTTAGCTTTTTAAAATATATTATTAAGGAAAATAAGAGAAATGCAAAAGTGACATCATTTCCCCGTAACAGTGTAACTGTAACAAGAATGTACAGTTTATCACCCTATGTGAGAACATCAACCAAGAAACTGATAAAGTCAGAAAGGAAAGCATAGTTATCATGCCAATTATTTAAAAAAAAAAAAAAATTATAGATTGAAGAGAAGAACTGATCAACACCTTGAAAAGGTTGAAAGACATTTGCTTTTGCACACGGAAACTCCTCACTTTGTCATGGTCTACAAGATCAAAATATATCTCCTTTCCAATCTGCTCTGCAAGATCTTCATCTCGTGCCACCTGTGACGGATCATATACTCTCAGCAAACTAAGACTGTGTAATCGACTTCAAAGAATCAAGGTTACTAAAAACCTTTATAATAGTGTAAAGGTGGGCCTCAGCTTTTTCTTTCTTTTTGTGCTCTTTCTCTTCCTGTTCCTTCTTCAACCTCTCCTGCACAATCCATTATACAAAATTAGACAATGCTACCCAGAAAAAAGCAGAAACAGTACAGTAACAAAGTACAGAACCGCAAACTATGCTTGGCTTGATTTGGCTCAAGAGGCTTTATAAGACACTTATCACAAGATAAAAAATTAAAATTGATTGCTCGAGCAAGAAAAGTCAAAAAGATGGCTGAACAGGTTCAACTGACAACAGCCAGCAAGCTGATTGAAACAACTGTGGCATGCATTCCTTACATCTGTTACAAATGATTAAGCCAGATGAAATTATTTTGGAAGTAAAACTTGAGAAGAGGAAAGTATGTTGTTATTTGACATAGCTTACTTCATTTTCAGCCCCAAATGAAAGAATAGCATCTTACCCTTAAATGTTCGGCGATGTCTTTCTCATCCACATTGCATATTATTTTGTCCTTGTCACTTTCACGTATATACACCAGCATATAAGCATTTGAATATTTGGTAAATTTAAAAGGAGTGTTATTGAATCCAGGATTTGTCTGCGGTAACTGTTTAACAGACAAATGGTTGAATCATTAACAAATAAATTTCAAAGGTTTAAAGGATTGGATGCCATGCGAATGGCAAAGAAACAATTACCTCTTCCTCACCGCCATATTGCTCCTCTAATGCACGCTTGGTGTCTTCTTTTGTTACCCTCTCATCATCAAATTTGTACCTGAAATCAATCAAGAATTCAAATCACTTAGAGCAGCAAACGGCCTGGAGCAGTTAGCAAAACAAAACAATTTAGTAACTGCCTTATATACAACCTTTCTTGCCCACAAAAGGATATCTAGAATAACATAATGTGATATTAAGTTATATGGTTGTGCAGCTAGTTATGTGTGCCCTAGTCAGACTTAAGCTTCAGAAAGTATGAGGAAAAGTTAAAGCAAATAGAGCATATCAGCAGAACGCAAGGCCCTATCACATGCATAAACAGACACATGCTAGCTCAAAGCAATGAAATATGGATATTAAGGATCTGTGAGCATCATCATACTAACCACTGATCAGAGAGAGTTGGCCTGATGAAAGCATAATAGTGTCCACCATGCACACCACCACTGTGAACCAATACGCTAGGCAAAATATTCAATTAAATTAATTAGTGAATATCACCTATAAAGAAATGCGGAAAACTAATTGCGGAATCATGGATTGCATCAACTTCAGGAATTATATTATAATCTAAATTTATCTATATAATTTTATATTTCATGCAATTCCATAAATTAAAGAACCATAGGACCAACAAAAAAATTTACTCCAGGATTATTTTACATATAAAGTTTGCCGAGTGCCGACAAACAAATTTTGAGATCCAGTGCACCTACTGCAAACCAATTTACCAAAGACTGGAACCTATAAAATAATGCATATAAAAAACCTCTAACAAGGAGAAATGTGGTGTGAATTGTTTGTAGACATCCTGTCTACACTCGCACATCCCTGTTGGGATAGATTTGATATACACACACATATTGAAAGGCCTAAGAAGGAAAATCAAGAATCAAATAAGTTTACAAAGGACCACAGGCTACAGGGAACTTCAATAGTCCATTGAGGAACTACAGTGGTATATAACAGGAAAACAATGTACAAAGATGCTGCATGAAAAAGGAGCTATGGCTAAATCATGATTAATAATTATACTAATGAGGTCAGGATAAAGAAAAATGCATACATGCAGTTTGTTTAATTTGAATAAAAAAAATAAATCAATCAATTACATAAGATATAAGCATACAAAATTATATCTGCTAACATATATAACTACAAGGGTTTCCCATATTTCACAGTTTAGCAAGTATATCAAGCTTTAAATCAATAAAATAGAAAGTTGGTCACAATGTATCCCCACCAACCATTATATAAAATATCAATCCCAATTAAGGCGAAAACAAGTCCATAAACAGATCACAGAGATAGCTGTTGCAATAAAGTCACACAATCTCACACTGCATCAGAAAGATATAACCAGAACATTACATTATACCTGTGTAGCATGTAGAGGTTGCGAACACTCCTATCAGCATCAGGTGATAAATACTTGCCATTCTCCCGATCAAGATCAAGTTGCAAGGGAAACTCATAACGGTCATTGATCTACATGATGAGAGCATAAAGTAAAATTTCCACTTCCATGCACAGCAAAGAGAGTGCCATCTCTCCATGAAAGAGAAATCCAGATAATCATAATTGATGACCATGCTTCTTCCTCTTGCAGAGTGTAAGATTTTAATGATGCATGTAAATAAATAATTAAACATGCACCCAAAAAGGCACAAAATGGCACACAAGCACATATAACAAGATAGATCAGTATGAAATATATCACTGTGGCAGCATGGAGAAAAGAGCCAACCATACAAGCATATACTGATCAGCATACCAATACATTAGATCAAGTTAATAAAAAACCACTGGCATCAACATTAGAATAGTCAAATTTCAACAACTAAACATTTTTACCAAAACAATAAATATATTGATGATAAATGGAAAAAAAAAATTCCACTTTTACCAATTTCATACAAAAAGAAGTTATAAAACTAATATGTATGAAAAACTCTGACATGTAGAACATAACAAAAGACAATCGTCTAAAATCCAAATATATCAAGGATTTAAAAGCACCATTTAGAACTATGCATGCAAGAAACCATTACACACTGTTAAGCACAACTTTTTAGTTTACTATAAGGTAGAAAAAAAAAATACTGTCCAGTTTCACTTTAGAGTAGAGCTGGAGCAATATAAATGCACCTTATGTACTAAATAGTAGAAGTTCTAAACAAAGAAGCACTAACTTCTTGACATGTAAGCAAACTAATTAAGGGGACTACAAGAACAAAGAAATATGTCAAGAGCAATGTGCCTATTTGACAGCCAACCTTCACCATTGTATCCCGCATAAAGTCATATTCAAATCTTTTCAGCTGGAGCTGAAGGACAGGAGGAAAATCAATGAATAAAACACCTTTCTTAGCATCCTGAAAAAACCATATATCACCAATAATATGTCAGTTTCCACAACAAACGTATAATAAAAACTGTTTGGATAATTGCATTATGATGGATAAATCAAGCAAAGCAAGGAAATGGCATAAAAGTCCAATCAGCAGATCCTAATTAAAAACTGTATGCATGTATTAATGCTTTAGTTATTGGAAGTTGGAACACATTATATATGTATAAGTAGAAATTTTCCAAAAAGCCATTATGTTGAAATAAAGAGAAACAAATGACATTCAAGTAATATAATTACAGAAAAGATCAGAAGCCATAAGATAAAAATTATATCATACAGTTCTAGCTATCAGAAAAGGTAAAAACTTGTCAGCTTTTCACGAGTTCACAACCTCGTAGGCAAGAACTTGTAACTAGCCCAAAATGAATGCTACAGTGAAAACACAAGTCTCATGCTTATGATTCTTGCTCTTTCTTAGTTAATACATAAGAAGATGCATCACATTGTCATTGGCACATCATCATCCAATTCCAACTAGCAAAACTTCTAGCTGAAGAAGTGAATTACAACCATAATCCCTTATTCTTTTCAATTAAGATGGCAACAAATAGTAAAGTGCAATTATGATTTTAATGAAAATAACAAATTAGATTCACACAAGGAAGCAAAAAAATTTTATACAATATTGAAGAGATTAAACTTTCCAAATTGACATCATCACTAGTCACCTCAGCATCAAACAGTTGCAACTTGCAACTAACCTGCAAACCATATTGCTCAGCATGGTATTTGTTATCCCCTTCAAGTCGCTCAACTTCGACATACTTATCAAAGGAAGCATAAACATCACGACAACCTTTGACATCAAGCTGAAGGTCTAAGATTCATATGTAAAATTAAATTAGTATTGTAGTATCACACGACAAGGCACAGGAAAGAGATAATTAACTTTAACATGTGTAAGATTATATTCAATAAAGTACCATAAAATGACTCCTTTCTAGTCGATTTATAGTCTACATTGATGCATTCAATGTAGTTCATATGGTGCCCTTCAAATAACTTCTGTATAGTTCCCTCAACAACAGTTCCCTAGTGATAAGCAAACAAAAACCAAATACATTTGCTGTAGTTATCATCCTGAAGAACTCAAGCACAAACATTGCTAAGGTCTTTCATTACCTTCATTTTGTCTTCAAGCTTTTCACAAAGGACCCTATTAAGTTCTTGGACATCATGCTGCATGAAAGAATCATATGTATCCCATCCAAAAGATTTTGTCAACTCCTTTGTTGCAACACTTGTGTCACTATACTGGAGCTTGTAAAATAAACTCTGTAGAGCCAAAGGGATGCTTCCAGAAGGCATATCATTCTCTGTCGTTGGCATATGGTACACAGCCTGAAATATGAGACCCAACTTCCCCATTAGTTTCCAATTAAGCATGTGAACATCGATAAGAATACAATAAAACCAAAAGTTCTAACCTTTCTAAAGTAAGGAATATGGTACAGAGTTTGAAGAAGAGAATTCATGTAACAAGTAGCTCCCTGGTTTTTAAGCCCAACATAGCCAGTTTCCTTCTTAGAGTCATATGTCCAGTAATCAACAATCCTACGAACAAGAACCTCAGCTTCTACTACAAGAGTATCATTCACAAGATACCCTCTGCCAGGATCATACAGTTCACCAAGAGGCATGAAGGATGTGAAACCCCAATCACTTTCACGCGCATTGAATTGATGTTGTGTGTCTGCACATTGTAAGTAAAATGAAGTTACAACAATATCCATGGCTAAGCCTAAAACATCTCTAAATGTTTGCTTTTGTTCTCTTTTTGCTTCTATTTTTTTCCCAAAAATAGATAACAGAAACACTAACAAGTGCAGGCAGTATGAGAAACCATGACCTCACCCCCCACCTATCTTCTAAAATTTTAAACAAGATTTCAGTAAACCTAAAGGTCATTAGGCCCACTGTTAATGTTGGTCACAGAGAGTATAAGTAAATGGCATCATCAACCAAATGACAATAAAATAGAATTGAAGACAACAGCTATCACAGCCCTAGCCTCCAGAATCAAGAGGAGATGAAAAACTTCAAAGACTCTACGTATTATTATATCCATAAAAGGATTGAAAATTTTTTTATTCCCATAGCCTACACTAACATGGAAAAACAGAACCAAAGGTGATAAACAGTTATGGTGTCGATCAAACAAAAGGATATAAGCACAATAATGCTAATAAGCAATTTGCAAAACTTGTTCTACAGAAATATGCAGTATCAAACTCTTCAACATACCCTCTCCCCAAACCCCCAAGAAGAATTCAGTTAACCCATTACAAGTTTAAGACAGAGGATCAAAAGCAATTGGAATAATATTCTACAGTATATATCTCTAAAAACTTATTGCATAACTGGGGTGAATAACACTTTGCAGTTTATCACTGTAACTAAAAAGAAAATTGCATAAAAAATAACAGAGCCAACAAACATGCAAAACAGAGACACAAATTGCATCAATATATTGGTCATAGGTCCTTTAAATATTGAATGTTCTTCCATAAATTGCAACAATATTCTTCATATTATACTCCAGCAAAGCCCTTGGAATGTAAATTCTACTTGATCTTGTAACAAGTGAAAATATCAGACCAAAAGGGGATACCTTTTCTCATAGAATATTTATTATGAATTTGATTAACAACTGCCAAGCTAAACTGGGCATATCTACTCCATCCATATGGCAAACTAGCTGAATCGGCAACATCCAAATACATTGACAAATAATCCACATTGTTCCCTTTGGGAAAAATAAGGACACGCCTGCACAGCAGAAATCAAGGTTTAGGACAAGAGACCGCTGAAGATATGTATGCATAGTAAAGTAAGATTTGTATTTAACAAAATTGATCATCAATCAACTTAGCGAATGAGGAAGCATCATACCATTTATAACTGCCAACAATGAATATTTCCGAATAAAGCTTCTTTGTATTCAGTCTAGAAAAGTTGTCAATTCTCCATGTGAATCTTGATGATGGAGGATCCTCGACAGGCTGACTCTCCACAGGGTTGGCATTTTCAGGCTGTGCGACAACTATTTGTGTACAAAGGCAAAAAAATAGAATAATTATCATTCACGTCCGCCTAGAGTTGAAATTAAAAATGAGAGTGGCGAAAACATACTAGACCTTCCATCTCGCAAGCAGGAAAGGCATGTAAATAAAAAATTACCTTCGCCAAATGCAAACTAACAAAAACTCACTTTTCGACATAAAATTGAAAAATGAAACCTATAATTCTTAGACTAAATTTCACTTAGTCCTCTTCTCTCAACCTCTCTCCACTTTTTCAATCACTGGCAATCAAACAATGCTTAAACTGTTCTCCAGAACTTCTTTAACCAATGATGGGATCATATAAAATATAGACCATATGAAGTTACTACAACGGATCAAAAGAAAGACAACAGAGTAATTACCTTCCATGGGTTGATGGTTGTTCTCAGTTAAATCAGAGTGTGGGACAAGCATCTCCTCGTCCTCTTGCTGCTGCATAGAGCAAAGCAAGACAAAAACATCAGGGACTAGTTCGGATCCACCAAAGCCCGATCCTATGTATAAATTCAAACATAACACAGAAATCCAGACATAAAATGTACCACGGAGACTAAATTACAGCTAATTCCGCATGGCCATATCAAAACTACAATCCCTAGAAGAAACCCCATCACCATCCACCGCCCAAAAACGGAAAATTAAATTGACCGAGCTACATTTTTCACCAAAATATCACGAAAAAAAATTCGACCCATAAGTAATTGAACCCAGACAAAAGAAGTGTCCAGTGTGAATGGCAGAGAAATATGAAGAGTGAGTTAAGGGACGTACATCAATGGGAGCAGGAGTCATCACAGTCATGGTGGTGAATATGGGAATTCAAGCCCCTTTGGGTTGCTAAGGGACAATAAAGATTGACCAGAGGGAAAGGGAAGAGATTGAGAGAGAAGAGAGAAAGTACAGAGCTGGAGAGAGTGGCAAAGCAGGGAGGTGTAAGGGAGTGCTGTGAGAGAGGAGATCACCAGAAGCCGGTCGAAGAGAGAAGTCTTTGGTCTTTATTAGGGGGAAAGGGTGTTTTCGGGATTGAAGGCTGGGTTTCAGAATGTCTTGAGAAAAGAAAAATCGTATTATTAAAACAAAATTAATAATTCCATCTTAAAATTATAAATGGTTGATAACCTAACTTCTAAATTTAAATAATATTTTATTTACATAATTTCATTTCTCATTAGAAATAAAGTTATATATACAAAAGGATAAAATTAAATAAATAAAATATTATATAAAGATTATTATGATCATTTTTATTTTTTAAGAACAGTTTATCAACATCCTACAATTTTAACAATGAAATTGTTTATTAAATTCTAAATTATATTTGTATGATAAAATTTCCAAAATTTAGATTTTGAACAATTAAACTATATGATGATATGAATAATATAACATAATATATAATTATAATTATAAATTATTAAATTTGACCTAAATTCTAATTATTATTAATTAGTGTTTGTTTATTATTGTAAGTTAGTTTTTAATTCAAGTTAAGTTTTTATGTTAACGTGGAATTAGGGTTCCTTACCAAGCAAATATTTTGAGTGTTAAATAAGAATTTGAAATATGAGAAATATAATTTTTTGAGTACCTATGGGGTAATGTGAGAATCCTTTTAGAAATTTGATAAAGATGTAGGAATAATGGTTAAAAAATTATGGAGTTATGATTAATAATCTTCACACATATTATCATATGATTTTAATGTATAATAAAATTTTTCTTATTTATGATTTTTTCTTAAAATTTTAAATTTTTTATGTTAAATTGTTTGTGTATTATTCTCTAATTATTTTAAATGTTTAATATTATTATGTTAATGTAATTATTTTAATTGCCTAATATTACTTTAAATAAAGTGAAGATATTTTTCCCAAGATAAATTATAATAGAAACAATTTACGTCGGCCAAAAAAAAGTTTAAAAAAAATCAGGTTATGTATAGATCAATAATTTATTTTTTATAAGTGGCTAGATGAAGAGTGAAGAAATAGACCAATGATATCTTATGACAAAAATAACACAACCATATTTACGAAGTGAATGTTGGTATTGCACATTCTTTAACAGGATAATGGATTTCACAGTAATATGTAGTTGTAGAGTGTGTTTGGCGCACCAAAAAAGTTAACTTTTAGTTTCTTAACTTGGTTAAACAATTCTTTTTCTTTATTTTATAGGTGTTTGATGCACTAACTTTTTAAGAAAAAAAAACTCTCTTTTAAGAAACTACTCAAAGTAACATATAGCTTATTAAAATAGAACATTCAATTATTTTTTTCAAATTTATCCATTTTATTTTAATTAATTGACAACTCACTCCCAATTAATCAATATAAATACCAGATAATTTGAAAAGATAATCTACAAAAAAAAAAACTTAAGCCTTCTTTATGTATCAATATTTTTTATAATATTATACTATTTTCAATATTGCTATTTTTTTCATAAAGCTTAAAAAGGACAAAAAAACTCATATATCATTACATATTTGACATAAATCCATTAATTCGATATATATATAAAATAAATAAGTAAATAAATAAATAATATATATGTGATATAATTAAACATAATTAATTAAATTTTAGATAATTATATTCTTATTTTAAATATATTGATTATATCAATTTGATCTCAATTTTAAAATAAAAATAATATATTTCATATATCTAATTATATTAACATATCATTTTATGTCATTTTACATTTATGAGATAGCTCAACAATTAATTTTATCAAATACTTTTAATACAATCAGATAGCTTATCAGCTATCAGCTAATAACTAATAATTAGTAGCTAGTAGCTAATAAAATAGTTAATAGCTAGCTTATCAGTTATTAGTTATCTTTTCAGTTATTTGCGTCAAATAGACTCATAAAAGGTGGGATGTGGACGAAGAATGCCTAACAATATAATGAGTCATACAGTGCCGTCAATTGTTAGATTTGAAAAGATGGGGATAATATACGTTAGCGTAAACGTAGTAGTACTCATCTTATAATATCACATTATACTGGTTGTTATCTTTAGGGGTGCAATACTATTTATTAAATCCTTTTCTTTCAGTGTCATGCATCTAAACGCATAACATTGTACATTTTTTTTGTTTTTTTAATGCAGGAGTGGTTAAGTTATTGGACCGAAACTGGATCCGAGAGGCAAAGCAAAGCAGATTCTTTTAATAGACAACAAATGTCACTTGAGTCATAACTCTAATATAGTATGCATTTATGTCAAGTGCTTATTTTATATAACTATTAGAGGTTTAATAATCAATTTATAGGTAATAATTCTGATTAAACTGAAAGATTATTTTGAGTAGATTATTTTTAATTAAGATAATAAAAAGAGAAATATTAAAATCTATACCCATATAATCCTTATTTATCTTTTTTTTATCGTCATTGTCCTTATTCTAATAAAAACAAAAGTTTTTTTATTATATTTTTTAATAATTTAATATTAAAAAGTAATTTTTCTATTCATTATTCAAATAAGAATAAATTATATATAATTAATTATTAAAAGATGTTACTAAATATAAAATAAATGTTAAATTACTTTATTACTTCTAATAATTTTGTTTAATTTTTTATTAAGTTTTTATAATTCAAAGGTTTTTTTATTTGATCTTTATACTTATTTTTCATTCATAATTTAATACTTTATGTCATTTTCTTATTAAATTTTATTAACAATTGACCTGCATAGACAATGATCTATTGATAGAGTAAAAGACAAGTGATTCATCCTTTTCCTCTAAAAATAAAATAATTTCATAAAATATTCTAATTTTTTCTAAATTATTTGTCAACAAAATGCAAATAGAATGCTTGTGGAAGTTATATATCAACAATTTTTGAACCACACCAAAAAAAAAAAAGTGTTGTTCATGTATACCAAATGCTAACAAAATCTAATAAAAAAGACAAGAAGTATCTAATTAGAAATAAAAGATAAGTATAAGGATTTAATTTAAAATTTTTAAACTATAATGACCTAATTAAAAATTGAGCTAAACTATAAAGAGTAACAAAGTAATTTAACCTGAAATAAAATTTATATAATCAATTATTTTATCATCATGCCATTTAAGGCTCAAATAACTTGTCACTCATTCCATCTTCAGAAAAATGTTACCAGACATACTTATAATGGTTGTTAACTTCAATGTTCATTGCAGAACCCTTAGTTTTCAGACCATAGACCTATTAGTCTATGCAATGTGACTTAAAAGTTTATTGCAAAACTCTTGATTGCAACCTATATTGCAAGACATAATTACACCATTACAAAATGCATTTGTCAGAGGGAGACTTATTACTAATAATATTATGCTAGCATCTGAACTCATGCATTTTATCAACAAGTGCAAAGGCATATAACACCATTGAGCCATTTTAAAGATTGATTTCCATAAGTTTTATGACACTATATCTTGGCAGTTTATCCGCCTTGTTCTACATCAAATGAATTTTCCTCTTATCTTGGTCCATATTATTATGTAGTGTATCACAATTGTTTCATACAAGATTCTCATTAATGTGGATCCTACAAATAGTTTCTCTCCTCATTGTAGATTAAGGCAAGGAGACCCCTTCTCTCCTTGTATCTTTATTATATGCACAAACATTTTGTCCTTAATGCTAGAAAAAGCCAAAAGCAGCAAACAAATTCAACGAGTCAAACTAGTAAGAAGGGCCCCAATGATCAATCATCTATGCTATGTAGATGACATTCTCTTGTTCTTTAAAGCTTCCACCGAATCTTATGACAAGGTCAAATAATTATTCCATAATTTCTCTCAACTGTATGGCATGAAAATGAATTAAATGAAGTCAATAAAAAAATATAACCCAAATACTCCCAAAAATTTAGACAAACCTTGACTAGCTTAGTGTAAGTTAAGCAAATACCCAAGATTGAGAATTACCTAAGTACTTATATTGATGGTCTTTAAGACAGGAAAACTATTAAAAATAAAGTTATTGTGAAAATTTATAAAAAACTACAAGGATGGAAGGTAAAGGCCCTATCTTAAGCAGCACAGATGATCTTATGCAAAAGTCTTATCAACTCCCATCCTACTTATCATATGTCAACTACAGTCCTTTCCAAACACTGCCAACAAAAGATTGAGCATATTATTAGAGAATTTTAGTGGAAAGGCCCTGCCAACAAAAGTATTATCCATCTAACTTCCTAGAATGCACTCACTACTTAGCTAGATATGGGTGGTATATTGTGATACCTCAAATTTTTCAAAATTTACTTTGATAATAAAATGGCTTTTCAAAAAAAAAAGTCCAAAAAGAGTGAATTTGAAATTTTTTAGAATTTCAAAACTATAATTTTGGACTACAATGAGTTTAGATATATTAAAAATAAATTATATGAATTTTATAAATTTTCAGATAACTAAAGTTTCCATTATGGGTATCTAGAAAATTAAATTCGTATTTTTGTGATTTAATATCTAGAAAACTTCCAAAAGTTCGAAACTAGGGCTATAAGTACCCAACGAGAGTAAAATTATAGTCGTTATAAAGGAAATTAATTTAACTAATTTACAATAAAGTTTCATGGCCGATGGTAATCAGTGAGTGTGTTAATTTTAGGCTCAAAGTGGAGAAAATAAACAAAAGTGTTAAAAGAGGGAATATTGCAATTAAAGTCAAAGATAAGAATTTGACTTTTTCTTTCCCATTTTGCCCTCCCTCGATCGGCTCCTTCTTCTTCTTTGGCCTTTCCCAATTGCATTACATGCAACCTATATCTTCCTCTCCAAGTTTTATGGCTTGTTTGATTACTGTTTTTAAAAACAGTTTTCTGTTCTTGAAAATAATGGGCAGTTTTTAAAACAAAAAAATTTGTTTGGTAGGATTAATTTTAAAAATAGTTTTAAAAATTTTATTTTAAAATCTTATTTTAAAAACATCTCAGGACTGTTTTCAAAAATAATTTTTAAAGATAAAAAAACAAAAATACTTCCAAACACACCCTTAGTTTCTCTCTACACTCACTCTCTGTCCTTAAGTAAGTCATTCATCTCTTCTTATAAATTTCTCTTATTTTTATAGTTGAATCCTCTTTTCTTCCTCTTCAATTTGATATCAAAATCACATGGATTTACTAAGTATAACTTGATATTTGAATTTTTTAAGTTTATAATCATTATCCATATTACTATTCACTTCAAGAACTCGTTTGATTTTTTTGAAGTTTTAGAGTTTAAATCTTGTAGATTTGGCTCGTTTCTTTGTCATGAAATGATAATCAAATGATAAAAAATTGTTTGCTTAAAGAAAAGCCTTAAAATAGCTAAGAAGCCCGTATAATCTTTTCTTTGTTTATGAAGAGTATTGAAGACTTTTAGTGAGATCAATAATGATCTTGTGTTTCCAGCTTACCTATGAGTAATTCTTACCATTCTTGTGAATTACAGAGTATTTAATATTTATGATCTATTAGTTATTGATGCAAGTTAGCAAAATGGATTTTTCTTATGATTTTGTGATAAAATTGAAACTAATGGGTTTGATGGTTTAATGGCTAGTATTCTATTAAAATAGCTAAATTTCTAGCTTGTTTAAGTTCTTAAAACATGTTATGTTGAGATCTTATGGTATAATGTCGAATTGGAAGTTACTTCCCCTATTTTTCTATTGTTGTCATGTAAATTCCTGGTTATGTGAGTCAAACCACAATTTTTGAACTAGATTCACCATCATGCTCGTGAAAACCTAGCCATTTTGTTCTTATGATCCAAATCGGAATTTGAACTAGATTTCTACAATTTGAATCAAATCTTCTTACCCTATTTTTCGATCCTAATTACAATTCTAATTGTGTTCGTAGTTGGACTTCCCAAATACTTGTAAATTTTGGCTAACAGACTCATATTTTTAATTGATTCCCTTTGAGTCAAATCGAATCTTTCACACTTGAACCCCCTGGATCCTAATTGTGATTCTATTCAAATTTCTTCAATGATTCTACTTGCGATTCTAATCACATATTCAAAAATTTCCATATTTCAGCCTAACTTCACTTCTTTTCGAAATATTTCCTATCTCTTTGGTTTAATCTTATAAAAACCCTAATAAAAAGAGTATAATAACTAGGAAATCTTGAACAGGCTTTTATAATCTAATAGTTTTGAATTTAACAATTGGTTATATATGATATTAGTATAAGGCTGATTATAATAGTCATATAATGAAACAAAGAATATATGATGTGTTTGCAATGAATGTAACTTATAAGACTAGGAGTGTGGTTGAATTAAAAGTCATGACATAATTGTTGAAAGATCTATATTGTTTAATGTTTAGTACTTTTCATAAAATCTAGCTTTGATAAGATATTGTGAATGATGAATGTGTTGATGCAAACTTGATGATGTATCTATTATGAGATTGATATCATTGAATACTTGAAGTCCTTATGAAACTTGAAATGTGAATGATAGGTTGTGATGAGGAGTAATGAATCGGATCTCGAATCTGCATGTTTTGATATTATAAGTGGGATAAGACTGGCTTAGAAGGATAAGGCTAGGATTGTGTGGAATAAGGTAGGATCAGAGTAACAAAGAGATTTATCATATTTATGCATTTTGCTTTACTTGCTTGTTATTTTATGAAACATTGAAATGTGATATAATGATATTAAATAACGTGATGGAAAAAAATTGCAGCTTAAGGCCTTCAAAACTCTGATTCAGTATAACATTTTATGAACGATGAGATATGAAATCACTCAAAAGTGAGTCTTTGAAATTTAATAATTTGAGTATGAGAAATAATTGCTTGGATATGATGTTGATGTTTGTATATATATGTGTGGTCTTGGTTAGATGAATTCATAAGTTTAGTATGTATTATCTCACTGAGCCTCAGACTCACTTTTTTGTGAACCTTTTTTTTAGAATCTCAAGTTATAGCAATCAATTATCTTGCTAAAAAGTTAGCATGAACATTGATTCTATGAAAATCATGTCCGACACCTTCTCCACCACAATTACAAGTCTGTTAGGAGTTTATGAGATTAGAGTCCATTATATCATTATTTTGAATTTAGTAGACTGTGAGGTGCTCTATGAGGTGGAAATTATTCCCATAGAACCATCCAATGTCCTTCTCATAATGACCCTAGGATGGTTTGACCCATAGAGGTCTACTATCAAACTTGATATTTTGTTGACTTTTGAAAAATTGTAAATAGATGGGCTGGAGAGCTCAGTTACATTAATTTATGCTTTTGAGGTGAAGATAAGGCATGGGTTAATTTAACTTCTTTTGGTTGCCTTATTTGGGAAATGACATATGGTAAGATTTTCGAGAGACTCCTAAATTTTCAGAGGGTTGAAAGGTTATTTCTTTTGAAATTGTATGTAAACTATAAAATCATATATCAAGCCTAGCTTGTGCCTATTAGGCGATGCCAAAGTAAATTATGAAATATTTTTATTTAATAAGTAATTGTCTTTCTCCTTTCACTTATTATCTTTGAGATAACCAATGAGATACAAGTAATTAATTAGGGAAAATGTAGATGATTACAAATCGGAATAAGAGTAAAAAGGATGGTAATTATCAACAAAAAGGGTTAATTTTCACACTAGTCATGACCAGGGTTTTGGGTCATGACATATAGGTTTAAGAAAAATTGAGGAGTTCAATCAAGCCCTTACCTACAAGTAGATTTAGGGGATCATCCCCTAACTAACTTCTTTACTGGCTTAAACCTTCATTATCAAATATGATAAAGGTAGCATTGAAGACTTCTTGCACACCAGATCAAATCCCTCATAGAGATGGAGGAAAATCATTGCTATCTCTAGCCTGATCCAAAACCAACTTCAATGGCAATTAAGAAATGGCAATCCATCCACATCAAAAGTTTATATTGGAAACAGTCAGTTGGACCTTTACCCTCAGGGTTACAAGCTGTCAGTGACCTTTATGATAGATCATCCAAATAATGGGACATGTACAAACTTTAGGCAACCTATCCCCCACACTTAGTTGACTACATTACTTAAATCTCTATCGTCATTATAGGGACTCCTCATTGGTTAGCCTGGATTAATTCAGCTACTAGCTCTTGTATAGTTTGCAAAGGCTACCAAATTTTAACATAATATTAAGTTACAAGAGTTGCAAACTCCCCAAGGATAAGTTATGGATACTGCAACTTCCCCTTAAAGTTAAAATTTTTCTCTAGAAACTGTGCAACCACATTTTTCCAACTGTAGATTTCCTAAATCACAAACACATTGGTGTCCCTTCCCTTTGCTCATTTTGTGGTCTACACAATGAAACATATCAACATCTATTCATCTTATGCACTTTCTCCATAACTTTTTGATTTGGATCTGACTCTCAACAAGATTAGAATATTTACACCCATCAAATATGGCGCTTTGGATTAAAACTTGCACTTTACGGAGGCATTCACGATCACAATTTCATGATCAACTAATATTCCCATTGATCCTTATCCTTTATACCATTTGGTTCTGCAGAAATAAGATAATTTTTCATGAAGGAGATCTTAATCCATAAATTGCTCTGAAAAGGCTACAAAGGTTCTTGTAAGCCTTTGCTTTGAAACAAAATCTTACTATAGCTGGTCATACTTCACACACCTCCAATGTAGGCATTTCAACTACTCCTAGTGTTAACACTTCAAATTAAATGGCACTTCAACTTCACAACGTCATCTTCATTTTTTTCTACAACAATTGAAGTATGGATGTTGCCAAGCAGTAGTGTTGAAGGCAATAATGTCATCACCAAAGGTTTTTCATCCTCCCCACGTAAACTTCAAAACATCACACACTCTTTTAAGCCATCAGACACCTCATCATAGACACTACTATCAACATAACCTCTAACCTCCACCTAGGAATGCCTGCTGCGAACTCCCTTTTGATTCTCTTCCACCATGACAAAGCCCCATTGCATTATCAAGTACTTATTCAAGTCATTTAAAAAAAAATGTATTGATATCCTATACTTATTTTTTTTTAATCATATCAAAATAAATTTACATAAATAATATTTATATATTTATTTCACCTTCTAAATCAAACTTTGTCCCCTATTCAAATACGGACAGAGAGAATTTCTTATTGTCATGCTCCAAAATAATAGATTTACTTTTTATGTCTTGATAGTCTCATCTAATTATAAGGGTAAATATTAGGGAAACACCCAAATATAATTGGGCGTTAATACGACAACTGACTTGTGAAGTGTGCATGGGTACTAGATCACTAAAGTACAATATTCATATTTCATTTACCAAGAAGCCAAAAGACCACGTCTTTATAGGTATAAATGCAAATTTTGAAAAATGTACGACACAAACGCATATAGATACTATTTTCTTCAATTCTTTTTTTAAGAATGTATTGGATTTATTTATTGCACATTTTACAAAGAGCAAGTTCACATAAAGAATTTGATTGGATTTGAGGCCAAGTAGCCTATTGGCAGGAAGCACTCCTTTCTTTTGAATCAAATTTTTTTTAATGGTTGATATCATTTTATTTTAATAGAATTTATTTTATGTTTTTTATAAATAAATTTTATTATTTAAAAACTATATTAAAAATAATAATTTTAATTTATTTATAAATAAATTATTTTATTTAATACATATTTAAAAAATATATGAAATTTAATTAAAAAATAAATTTTAATAGTATCATAATAAATCAAATATTAGAATAAGGATAAAATATATGATATAACATATGTTTTTAATAAATTTGATGAATTTCATAATGATATAAATATAATTAAAAAAAGAATTATAAAGAAATAAAATCCTTTTTAACTTAAATTCAAACACTATTTAAAAAAGAATTTCATTTAAAAATGAGATGAAATTTTATTTTTAATCATTTTATATAAAGGATAAAAGTAGGATTGAACCTTTCAAAAGATAGTTCATAGTAATTCACACACATTAATGTTTGATTATTGAAGAGTAATTATATATTTTTTGTCCTTATATGCTATTAGTTAAATAAAAGATACCTTTTGTCAAGAATTTTTTATTTAAGTTGCATCAAATGTTTCTTGAAAGATTTTTTTTATTTTATATTTCAGATTTAATTTTGAATTTTTTTACAAGAGTTTAATAAATTAATCACTGCTACTACAAAAAAAAATTAAGGCCACATAATCTCAAACTTTTGATTGATATAAGTAATAAAATATACTTATTATATATTATATTTCTTGTTACTATATAAGAAAATTAAATTGGAGTCATTTTAAGTTACTTTTGTGGAATGTTATCGTCTATCACTAACATTAGTTATTTTTGTTTGGAGTATCTAAAAAAACTAAATCAGCCTCCTCTAAAATGCCTGATGTAATTTAGAAAATAATAAAAAATAACATGACAAAGGTTTTTTTTTTTGTTGTTGGTAGTTGTAACATAATAATTATTAACAGGAAATAAAGTACGTGAGCATTTATAATGTTATAAATTAGGTGACTTTAAGGCTTTTTCTTTAGTAAGAATAAGTTGTTATTATAGATTATAGATAAATAGGATAGGAATAGAATGTGGAGACATGCTTAATTAAAGGACTAATAACGATTGTTTGGGCATTAATTGTGACGAAAAGGCGCACATATAACTCCTCCAAAATACATATTATTATAGGAAATAGTTTAAATGAAAAATATTAAAATAAATTATTTTTCAAAAAGTTTATATAAAGAGAGAGAGACGCCCACAGCCATGCATTATTCAGGTACTTGAAGATTTGCTAAGGCATAATTGGGAGGTGGATGTCATGCATGATTATAGAGAAAGCGAATTCTGCGCAGATTGGATGGCTAATTTCAATCTCTCACTTTCTTCTCAAACTCATGGCTTTTACAAGCCTCCGTTACAAAACTCTCATTTGTTTTTATCTAATGTGCTTGGGGGAGTTTAAGATTTCGTTGGTATTGTTATAAAATATTTTTTACAGAAAAATCTCATATGTACATAAATAAAAAAAATTTATATCACTTATATATATATATATATATATATCTTGTCATGATAAATAGGAAAATATAAATTATCTTTTTCAATTTTAAGATAATTATATTTAGCATTCATAACTATTAATTTTTACAATCATCTCCTAAAACTATTTATAAGTAATAAGTTACGGTACATAAGACATTTTTCCATAACTTCAAAATAATATAAATATCATATTATATTTATGCAAAGATTTAAAAAAAAAAAAAGTAAGGATTGTGGCCATGGGTTTTCATACTTGCATTGAATAACTTAAACATATCAAAATGATCAAAATATCATTAAAATAGAAAAAATAATATACAACTCAAATCACTCTTAAATTTAAGTTACAAAATATCCACATTATATTTGATTTATTCATAAAATTTTATGTCAAATTAATCATGTTTGCCGCCTCAATATCGATTACAATATAGATATTGGATGCAATGTATCATTATGAATAGTTTTAAGGATAATTATAAAAATTAATGATTATAAGTGTTAAATGTAACTAAATAATTTTAAGGATAATTATAAAAATTAATGATTGTAAGTGTTAAATATAACTATCTCAAAATTAAAGGGGTAATTTGCATTTTTTTTCATAACAAAATTATGCATGATATCATGATAGTAGTGAAAAACAAACTTTTTCTTCAAAATAATGGATGTTATTTATTTTTACTACACTCTCCAAATATAACATTAAATAAATAAAATATTTTTTTATTATTTTAATATTTTATAAATATAAATATAAATAAATAAGATTATTTTTAAAAAAATATTTCCAATCAAAATAAATATAACCTAGGACCCGATTTATTTTTCATCTTAATTTTATTGTTTTGTAGCGTATCGACCGTTTCGATTTTTTTTTTTTTTTAAAAAGTATATCATTGGATTTCTATCCATTATCTATTTATTATGCACTGTACATTTTAGATGTTTTTCTCGTATCAACTTAACAAGTAACCCTCTATCCCACAAAAATTAGTTTGGGAAAAACTTTTCTATTAGTATTAGATGTGCCAAGTTAGCTTGTTAGCAAACTTTATTTATACAGTTATGCTTTTGGTTTACTGATTGTCATCCATGTTACTCGGCCAAAGACGGTAAAATTAAAATTGAATAGGTCAAAGTTACATTAATTTCAAAGAACCTTTGTTTAGTTCAAATTTGATTCGATCTCATTTTTTCTAGAACGGGCTCTTTTTTAAAAATAGATACTCAGACTTTAATATTTTAGTATATATAATATCATTAAAATTTATAAATATATAATATATGTTTTTATTTATATATTATATTTAACATATATAATTACGAGAGAAGAAAATAATATATATATTAATTATCAATAACTAATATTTATGTGGTATAATATATTTAAAATATTTGATTTGTAAATATAAAATAGAGAGAAATCAAGTTGGTCTAATTTCAAATATTCAAGTCCAATTTTAGCTCAATTTCAAATATTTAATTCCAATTTCAATCGTCTAAAATTTTATTCAAACATATTAATCGAGTCTAATTAATTATTCAATCGAACTCCCGCTTTTTAAAGTTAGATCCAAATCGAACTGTGTTGTCCATCCCTATACTAGACTAACAAACCTATAAATTTTATATTTAAATCCTTCACAAAAAAATAAGGATCTTATTTATGATTTGATTATTTATTTAATTTATTTTACATGATTATTCAGTAAATATCATTTTCAAAGTTTAGTTTGTAAACCAATCAAGTTTCAAGACAATAAAGAAGCTTTAAAAAAATAAAGTTGGAAAATTTCCATATGATATCTTTTTAGCTGTTGTGACTCTAAAGAGAAAGTTGCGTATACGGTGGCTGGGAATGAGTTTGTCAAAGTAAACTTCAAATTGCTTTTCTAACCATGTGTCATCGTCCAGCAAGGACTTCTTCAAGCAATTGGCCCTTTTTTATAATTGAAGAACTAATCGCTTTCTTTAATACTTTTGATAGACATCAATCATTCATCATCCACAAAATTATATGCAAGTTTAATAACACACCCTCACACTTAATATATACTGTGGACTAAAAAAATTAATTTTATATTTAAATTAATATAAAATATATAATTCAATGTCTTTTAATTTACTTCCAAGTAAGAGCATGAGTCAAAACTCATACAAATTAGATCAATCCATTTAGGATTCAAAGATCTAACTGTGTCCATTAAACTATGTATCTTCCCCTCAAGTATATAAATAGGTTGGGGTTCACAAATGAGGAGAGAAAGACCTTCTGCAAGTAAAGAGAAATACTTCTCATACAAGAGTCTTTAAATCTTCAATCCTTTTTAAAAAGAAAATAGAAGACATAAATATCTATAAATAAAGAAAGAAAACTCTTAAGTGCTTTCCTGCAGAGTACTTTTTATATTTTTCAACCCCTCTGAGAAAAAGATACAAGTAAATGTTTTAAAAATTGAACTGGATAATGAACTGAAAAAATTAATAAAAGAATAAAAAATTAAATAATAGCTAATCTATACTATAAATATGAATTCATATTTTATATAAAAAATAAAAAATTAAAAGAAATAAAGCAAATGAGTAAGTTTTTAGTCAATTAAATATTAAGTTTCTTATTTTGTTAATTTTTTATTGCATATAAGCTTATTGGACCAATCTAACCCCAAGAAAAGAAGTTTAAAAGTAAAAAAGAAAAAAAATTACTAGTTGATTTTTGAAAACTAAACCAATTTTTTAGTTTTTTCTTCAATTTTTGTCAGCTTGCACTAGTTCAAACCAATTTGACTGTTAAAATAATTTTTTAGATTAACTCGAACCAAATAGCACAACAATTAGTAGTTAAACAATCTGGTTTAGTCTGATTTTCAAAATATTGATAGAAGACATAAACCTTTATAAGTAAAGAGAGAAAACTTTCAAGTGCTTTCCCATTAAATAATCTTTACATCTTCTAGGCCCTCAATAAAAGATTAGGGACATAAACCTCTTTAAGCAAAAAGAGAAAAGTCTCAAATGCTTTCCCAAATAGTAGTCTTCAAATTTTCAAAGGAAAAGATGAAAGTTTCTATAGTCAATAAGATAAAATCTTAGGTCCTTTCAATAGAAGAGTTTTCAACTCCTAAACAAATAAGAGAACAATAAAAGACATAAAGCTTCTGTGGCCAATGAGATAAAACTTAAGTGCTTCCATCAGAGGAGTCTTCAAGTCTTCAGGAGAAAAGGGAGAAATAAAAAGGCACCTAGAAAAGATTAGTGAAAAGCCTTCTAGGTGAAAGCTTTCTAAGTAAAGACCTTCTAAGAGAGATTCTTTTGAGTGAGAGCCTTTTGGGTGAAAGTCTTCTAAGTAAAAGCCTTTCAGGGTTCAAGAAATCAAACACAAAGCTTTATTCTTCAATAAATCAAGAATAAAAACTTCTATGATAAAAAGTGCTTACAAGAGCTAAAGACTTAAAGAAATTAAGTGCAAAATTTTATTCTTCAATAAATCAAGAATAAAAGCCTTTATAATAAAAAATGCTTCTAGGAGCTTAAGACTTCAAGAAATCAGGCACAAATTTTATTTTTTAATAAATTAAGAATAAAAGCTTTTATAACAAAAAATGCTTCGAAGAATCAAAGACTTTAAGGAATCTAGTGAAGCTTTCATGATGATAACTCCAAGTCTCCTATTGAAGTAAGAAATCAAGGACAAAGATTCTTTTCTTATCTACTCAAGAAGACTACCAAAGTTCATGTTAAAAGAAGAGATTAGGCCCAAAGGCCTTTGCCTTCGATGAAATTGATGAGTTAATTAGAGGATTACAAGAAATAGAATTCCTACAAATTGAGGAATTAAATTTGTAATTTATTTATCATATATTTTATGTAATTTTGACAAACAAAATTTGTGTGTACAAATTTCTGGCACTTACAATGGGACTCTCTTTTCCTCTTATCTTTATTATTAAAAAGAAAGGTTAAATTCTAAATTAAAAATCCAAATTTTAAATCCAAAGCACAAAATTTTGATCATGGAAAACATTGAAGACACATGCGTGCTCATAAAAAATCTAACCAATATTGAAGGTAGAACTTTAATTACTACCAAATCAAAAACTAAGGTTGAAAAGACTATATCGGTGCCTTCTTAAGCAAAGTTTTCCAACCGTAGAAAAAAGGAATGTTGTTGTTTTTAAAAAGATAGTTGATAATTATTGTCCTTCATCCACAAAGGTTGAAAGTGATATATTATTCTTAACATCATACTCGAGCTAAGTTTTAAACTGTTTATGAGTCTCTAAATAGAAGGTGGACTAATTACACCTTTGATAAATTGGAAAACTTTGTGCCAGTTATGATCATGAAAGTTGAGTTCATAAATAATCATTGCCAAGAAATGGCTCAAGCCATTGAAAACTTAACAAAGATTGTTGAAGAAAAAGACAATCAAATTGAGGTTTTTGTGACTCAATTAAAGCAACAAGCTATTTCTAGGATAGACTTTTCTAGCTTCAAAGGACACAAAACTTTCCATAAAAAGGATGAGTTTGAGTCCTTGGACCAAAAATAAAAGAAAGAGCAACAGGACTGCAAGGTTATTTAAGATCCTTTTCTAGATTTTGACAAAATCTCTATGGATTCATTATCTGTCTAGTAACTCCAACACATGATTATGGGTACAATCTAATCCTAATATGGCAGTTACCTATAATCCTTTTTAGTTTGTGCAAAACCATATTCTTGGAGGATTGATGAAATATGTATGTCAATGGAATACTAACCTTCGAATTTTCAACAATTTGACAAAAATGAAAATCTTTGGCAGCATGTTTCTCATTTTATTAAAACATCCAACAGTGCCATAACTTATGGAGATTCGATGGTAAAATAGTTGGTTTGATCCTTTAAAGGTTCCACTTTTGATTGGTACATTGATCTTCCAATAGGTTCTTTAGATAGTTGGGACCAGTTGGAATGACAATTCCTTACACATTTTTATAACACTTGTTGGATAGTCGATTTTGCAGAATTGGCTGCAACAAAACAAAGGAAACATGAGCCCGTCATCAATTATATCAAATGATGGAAAAATCTTATTTTATGCTACAAAGAACCAATTAGCAAAGCTTCCTCCATTGACTTGTGTGTTCAAGGTATGCATTAAGAATTGTTTTATAGTCTCAAAGGAAACACGCCACATTCCTTTGAGGAATTAGCAACCAAGGCTCATGACCTAGAAATACAAATCACAATGCATGAAAGCTATTTACCTTTTGACCATCACAAAAAGAAGGATTTGAAGAAAGACATGAATAAAGTTGGAAAATCCCTAAAAACAAAGGAAGCCAAAGTTGTTGCAATGATTCCGTCTCAAATTTCCACAAAATCTTCCAACAATAAGTTGAATATTGAACCCAAAATGTTCAAAAATAAAAATCAAAACAATGTTAAACTTACCTTAAGCAACTAGAAGAAAAAGAATACTCATTCTCTGACTTGGAAGTTCCTAGCATTCTTGACCAGTTGCTAGAACAAAATCTAATTAAACTTCTGGCCTTTAAGTGTTTAGAAGAAATAGGTAAAACTGACCATTCTAAGTATTGCAAGTACCATCGGATAATTAATCATTCGATTGAGAAATGTTGCATTCATAAAGAAATAATCTTAAAATTGGAATGGGATGGAAAGAAAAAGCCTGATTCCAGAGAGGTTACAACTTTTGCCAATGTCATTATGATTAGCTTTGGATTATAGAACCATACTCCAATTCAATTAGATGTTAAGACATCTTCCAAGCAAGAAGGGGTCTTTTGCCCTCAAACCTTCCAATTCCTAAAGTGGGGGGTATCATCCTATCATTCAAACTATCCCACTACTCTTCATCCAAAAGTGCAATTCCGATGGAATTCCAAGTAAATGGTGAAACAACCATTGCCTGTGCATATCTAGGAATACCTAATAAGGTAAACTAGTATGGTCCATCTCTTTATGAGATAATGATGGATGATTTGGAAGTTTAGTAATCTTCATTAGAGTCAGACAATGAGATAGAGGACAACTAGTTAACTTTTGTCAGCAAGAAGAAAAAATAACCAAATTTTATATGAGTTATTTCTTCCAAGCCATGTGATATCCTTGGGGCATTATCTTTTGACACTAAGGTTAATCAAGTCCATATGGCATTATCTTTCAGTACAAAGGAAAGGTAATACCCTTCTTCCATTATGGAAGGTGGTGAAGGGTAGATAGTTTCAAGTCTCAGAGATACCAATCACTAAAGACGTTACCTCTTCAATCAAACTAGACAAATCAAACCTTTCAAAATTAAATTCAAAAGGAAAAGTATGATGTCTCGAGGTGGAAAAGAAATCAAAGAAAGAAAAAGTCTATAATCATTGTCAAAAGATGAAAAAATTATCCAACTACGCAGAACCCTATCATCTTGGAAGTGTATTTTCCAAAAGAATACCTTTTATAAGGATATGTAATGTCCTATACAATAAATGCTCCAAGAAGTTTTATTTTAAGGAAGAAGTCACCTTAGAAGCATTTTCCCATTTTTATGCTGAAAACATGGAAAATAGAATCTTCATTCTTGACTAGTTCAAAGAGGGTAAAAGTAAAGGTATAGGCTTCAAATGAGCAATTGCTTGCGAAGGATGATGCCACCTTAAAGGAAAACTTAACTTTGCCTATAACTTCACTTCAAAAATTGGCAATGCTAAATCAACAGTCTAGGAAAACATTGACTACAAAAAGTTAGAAGAAGTAGAATGAAGTCCTGGAAGATAGTTCAGTTTGAAGGTGCATAAGCTTTTTTAAAATGTCAGATATGGACAAGGTGAACCACAAGAGATCGGCAACTTAGAACCTGTTCTTGCCAACAAATAATCTTATGCTATAACAGGTGATAGCTAAAGGAAAATGGAGAGCTACCTCAACATCACTGGCATAGATTAGGCTACAAGCTCCAAAAGCCAATTCCTACCTGATCAAAGTAAAGAAAGTGTTTTCTAACCCTATAATGATTCAAATCTATGAGGTTAAAGATAAGAAGAATGAGCAAGATGAGGTGACTGTCTAGTCTCTCCAAACAATCTTTAAATCATTTGTTGAATGAGAAAATAGAGTTTCTATATTTAAATAGTTAGATGAAAAAGTTATAGCTCTTAAATACCTGAAGTTTTTGAGGAAAACTTCCAATTTTTTAGAGGCTCAAAAATGTAAATGTGAAGTCTAGTTTGGAAAAAAGAAGCAACGTTCCAAAAGGCAGAATCAACCTTGTCCATGGTAAGCAAAAGCTATGGGAGAAGCTAAAAGGAAGTTATAGCATAACTCACAAGTTGGCACTTCTCGCACAAAAAGAAAAAAAAAAGAGAACTTCAGGGAAAGAAAAAAAAAGTCAAACAACTTTAAGTCTTTCAAAAGAAGAATTTACTTCTGTAAATAATGTCACTATTAATAAAGCTCAAGATGAAGAATTAGATTTTGGCAAGCCATCTTTAGAAAATGAAATCATTCATGCACCTTATACATTTAAGTAAGGGGACAAGATACACTTAAAAGAGTTAAACGTGGGAAATGGAAAATGATAAAAAAAAGCCCATCTTTATCAATGTTCTTTAAAGTTCAGAAGAAGAGGCTGAATACTTCAAATTACTCAAACAGTATAAAAATGTATTCTCATGGTCCTATAAGAAAATGCCCATACTTGATTCAAATGTAGTAATCGATTAACTCTCTGTTATGAGTGGAGTGCATCCGGTCAAGTAGCCACAAGAATGATTCTATCTTGAGTTAATTCTGTAAATTAAAAGCGGAGTTAACCAACTCATTAAAGCATGATTCATCTAAAATGTCAAATATCCAACTTAAATTGCAAATATCCCTCTTCTGAAGAAAAATAATGCACAAATTAGAGTTGATATAGACTTTTAAAGCTTAAACAAGGCCTATCTTAAAGGTGAATTCCCTTTACGTAGCATGAAACTTATGGTTGATGCCATTACAAGATATAAAGTTTTATCATTCATAGATGGATCATTTGAATATAAACAAATCCAAATGAATTCGAAAGATAAAAAACTCATTATATCTTATTTTCCTATTGAAGCTACTCCATGCACTTTGGTAGATGACATGGAAACAGCCCATCCAATGACATATCAAATTCCATCCTTAATGGTTCCAATCTAATAAAGCCACACATGTGGGAAAATGCTCACTCAAAGCTGGAAGAATTAGAAGCCTTGGACGAAAAGAAGTTGGAAACATAACAAAGGCAAGAATGTTATCAAGCTAGTTTATCTAATGCTTTTAACAAAAGAGTCTACACTCAGATATTCCAAGTTGGAGACTTTGTCCTTTTCACACAACAAATCAAATTCAAGATAAATCTAGGAAAAAAAAACTTCATATTCCTAATCACATGAGGGTAAACTACAAGTTACTTTAGGATTGTAAAAGTTAAAACTGCATATAAAAATGTTGAATTTAAGAAAAAAAATTCATCCTCTTTATAAACTACAAGTTACTTCAAGCTCGCATTAGCTAAAACTATGTCCAATAGAGCCAAATCTAAGAGAAAAATTCACCCTCTTTATAGTAAGAGGATAAATGGAAAATTATTCCAGGACTATAAGAGTTAAAGCTATATCCACAAAGTCAAATCCAAGAAAAAATTTACTTTCCTTATCATAAAAGGATAAATTGTAAGTTACTCCAAGATTGTAAGACTCAACACTAAATCCAAAAAATCAAATCTAAGAAAAGAAAGTCACATTCCTTATCGAAAAAGGATAAATCACATGTTACTTTAAGATTGCACAAGTTAAAATTGCATTCACAAAAAAAATCAAATTGAAGAAAAAATGCACCCTCCTTATCTTAGAGGATAAACCACATATTACTCCATGATAGAACAAGTTAAAATTGTATCTAGGAAAAAAAATCAAATCTAAGGGAAAAATTCATGATCCTAATTATATGAGGGTAAACTGCAAGTTACTATAGACTCGTATGAGTTAAAATTATATCCAATAAAGCTAACTCCAAGAAAAAAAAAAGTCTTGCTCTAATTGCATAAGGGTAAATTACAAGCTATTCCAGGCTTGCATGAGTTAAAACTACATCCAACTAAGTCAAATTAAAAAAATTCGTTATTCTTATCACAAGAGAATAAATTGCAAGTTACTTCAAGATTACAAGAGTTAAAACTACATCCAAAAAATCAAATCCAAGAAAAAAAAATTCACCTTCATTATTGCAAGTAGATAAATTGCAACTTACTCCAGAATTGCAAGAATTAATGATGCATCTGGAAAATCAAATCAAAGAAATAAGCATCCTTTTTATTACAAGAGGATAATTTGCTTGTTACTCTAGAATGACGAGAGTTAAAAATATATCTAACAAATTAAATTTAAGTTAAACCCAAGGAAACAAAAAAGTTAGTCTCCTCATCATAAGAGGAAAATTTGCATATTACTTTAAGATGGCAAGAGTTAAAATTGCATCCGATAAATCAAATTTAAGTCTAGCCTAAGGAAACAAAAAAGTTAACCCCTTATCTCTAGAGAATAAATTGCATGTTATCTTGGGATGACAAGAGCTAAAATTACATCCAACAAATCAAATTCAAGTGAAATTCAAGGAAGCAAATAAGTTAACCTTCTTATTATAAGAGGATAAACTGCATGTTACTCTTGACCCATATAATTATAAACATTGAAGGACTTAAGATAAACTAAAATTTATTTTTACTACTTGAATAAGTATGAATTGTGAATGACTCTTTCTTTCCAAAGTTTCCAAGATATTTTGGTAATCTAAAACCAAAAAGATCATTCATATACCTTTTAGTAAGAGTTTTGAGAAATTAAATTTCCTAAGACAATGCTTCCCATATCTTGAGTTCCGATTTCATAAGACATAAAAACATTTAAAGTTTGCAAAACTTCTTGATAATTGGACTTTCATATTCTTCATCTACAAAGCCATAAATTTCACATATGAAGAACAATCCAACCCAAGCATACAAAAAATGCTTGGGAAAAAAATAGCTAGCTAAACTGCATTCTTGTTTAATGTCACAAGAAAGGAAAGTCTGGGACAAACTCTTATAAATATTGGCTAGAACTGATAGAAGTAAGCTATCAGTGACACCAGATGCCATTTAGGAGGCAACTTTGAATGTTTCCACATAAAAGTGATCATTTTCATAAAGAGGAATACAATGGCATAACCATAGCACTAAATATGCAGCCAGTAATAGTTCTTCCTAAAAGTCTTAATTTAATTCGAGGCCTAGGTGGACAAATGGATCATTACCCTTAACTGAAACCAAAATGGTGGCAGGAGTTAGCTTTATTAGAAAGATTTTAGTCTCCTTTTAATGGCTAACATAATTTGCACATTTGGAAGCCAATATTAAGTTTCTATACTCAGAAAAACTCTAAGAACGTGAAGTACAACTTCCTCTATATCAAAATTATAGCCAAAATCTAATCCTAAGATTTATTTTGGGAAATAAAAGCAAATACTCTAAAAATATAATAACAGGACTTTGGAAGTTCTTTATCCAGTTAAGATAGACTTGGTACCATTTTCTCATAATAAACTCCAATGATTGAAAGCTTAGTCCTCTTTAGCATCACCTATGGAGAAATTCCCAACTCTCCACAGTTAGTTAGAAAAGTATTACTTTTCGAATAACAAAACTCACAAAGGACCCTGTAAAAGTCATTTGGTTATTGGTAATTATTATTATGTCAAGTCTCTAATCGAACCTTTCAGATTCAAAGTGGCATAACTTTATGAAGACTAACTAAAAAAACTTCAAGATATTGAATATTCCCTCGAAGGATCAAACTAGTTCTCTGTTTCATTATTTTATAAGTGATCTTTGATGCCACAACTGGATTCGAGCAAGTTAAAGCATCAACATGATATAGATGTCTACAAATAAAAGGAAGCTTATCCGACTTTAATTTGTCCTCTTTAAGTATATGTGAAAGGTACTTCGAGATTAAAGGCATATCCATATCCGTCATACACTCTACAAGATGTAAACTTTGAGAACTCGTCATTAGAGTATGAACAATAAACTTTAACATCCGTGCTATAATCCAAATATTAGGATAGGGCTAAACAACTACACATAGAAAACATAAATATTTTTTATATAGGTGAGTGTTTTCAAATTTAGTAATCCACCCACTAAGAGATAAAGACTTTTCCCTAGAAGCTTCTTAGTATTTTTTAACTATAAGAGCTACATTCCTATACAAACAAAAAAAAAAGGAATGAAATTCTTCCAAAGAATAAGGAGAGGACAAAACTCAAGAAAATTTGCTTTAAACAAAAATCGTCTAGAAGGATAAGCTTAAAAAAATTCAAAGTAAAAATTCTTGAAAAATGTTGAGCGGAAACTTTTTCAAAAAAATTTACTTTTTTTTAATAAAAACTTTACATACAAAAATATTTTCTTTAAAGCTCTTGGAAAAAGTTTTCAAAATAAAATATTATAGGATAAAGTTCCTAGAAGTAGTTTTTAAAACAAAATATTTCAAGATAAAATCCTTGAAAAAAAGTTTTGAAACAAAACAAAATATTTTAGACCAAAACTCCTAGAAGGTGTTTTTAAAACAAAATGTTCCATGACAAAATCCATTGAAAAATTTTTGAAACATTTTGAAACACAAAATACTCCAAGTTAAAATCCTTGAAAGAAGTTTTAAAAGAAAAAAATATTTTAAGACAAAACTCCTGAAAGTTATTTTTAAAATAAAATATTCCAAGATAGAATCTGTTAGCCTTAAAGGATATTGTTAACCCCAAAACAAGTTTTACATCATTACTTATTAGTTTTAGATGTTGAAAAATAACTGAAAA
>JANHAO010000606.1:0-39353 GCA_026873985.1 Saraca asoca | reverse complement strand
ATAATTGTATAGAAGTCATAATACGAAGGATATTATTAATATTTATCCTACCAGCATGCATACCTTGAGCAAAAAACAAGGTTCTAATTTTGATTTACAGGAAGCAAAACAAGTTTCAGCTTAGAGTGAATGTGGATAGTTTCCAAATCATTGACTTCACCGTATGATAGCATAGAATGAAAGAAAAGCTTTAGACCTATATTTTACTTGCAGAAGGAAAATATAAAACAGCAAATATTCAGACATGACTTAAAAACAAAAGGCAAAGAAACACAGGGAGATAGAAAAACAGGGACATAAGGAAGAAAGTAGGGAAAAATAGGACAGTTTGCATTTTGGCTTTGGCGGGAAGAAAAATTGGTCTGAGAGGACAGATGAAACGCAGCGTTTTGGAAGGGAGCGGAACACAGCGTTTTGAAGACGTGGCTTCATCTGGTCCTTCGCTACTTTCAACGGTCAGATTTAGCCGAACTGCAGCTGGTTGAAATGCAGAGGATCCGTTTCCGGTATGTAACTATAAATAAGAGTCAAGTTGACCAATCTATTTTACCATAATTTTATTTATAATTTATTTTTCAAATATAATAATTATTTAATTTATTATAATGCTATAATTAATTTGCTTCAATTTCTATTTATTTGAAGTAATATCTATGTCTAATTCTATAATACTTTTTAACTTTTTTTATATAGAATAACTATTTAATTTATTTTAGACTTAATTTTAAATTTGGTCCTTTGAATTTATAGTTTGATTGCATTTGATCTTTTTATAAATTAATATTTTATTTCAGTCCTCTTAAACTTGAAATTAAAATGAATTTAGTCCAAACATCAATTCACTATCTACCGTTTAACAGAAAATTCCTATATAACATGACAAATTAAATAACATAGCGTGAAAAAAAGAATAGGGAGGCAAATTTTGAATAGTCTTTGGTAATAAAGAATTTCACTATCAACTGCCATGACTAACCTTCTCAAAGTCCTTAGACAATCTAAAGACCTTCATCTTCTACTATCATTTTCCTTCCTCTCTCAATCTTCCATCAAAGTTAATGCCATCAAAGTCAGTAACACTTAAAGGTAAGATGGACACCAAAAATTAATCACACCTAGTAGAAAGATGAAACTATTTTGATCAAATCTTATAACCTCAAAATAATCCCTCCTCCCATACCCACATCTTAAAATTAAGACAACCACTATTCCACCCTCAATTTAATTGCAAATAAAAAAACACCAAAAAGTGGGGGAGAGGAATGAAAATTGAGATAAGTTTTACAAAGTGAGAGTGGTGCAAAATGGGTCTTCAATTTCTGAATATCTTCAACCCTTGCAATTACTCAATGGATTGAATTGTCTGATCCACCTTCTCACTTTGCATCTCGACAAGAACCAATTTTCTAGGCACATTTTGGATCAAACTTCTCTAAACCTTCAGGACTTTAATGTCTCCAACAATTACTTCTTAGGCGAAATATCCAAATTGTCGTCGAGCTTCCCCAAATCTTCCTTCCTTCAAAACCCATCTCTATGTGGAGCTACAATGCTAAACTATAAAGACATCGTAGCTGACCTGACAAAACTCGGATATGAAGGAGCCATTGCTTTGCCATTGATGCCCTGAACTAACCCACCGACGAGGTTATCATCTTCACCAAGCTCGATCAATAAACAAAGTCTTACTGAACACTTCATTGAATATTCTATTATTATTTTAATTTTCAATTTTAATGCTTTTACATAGAGGTTAGTATTACGTGGTTCAATAAAAATTAGTCAAAGTTAGTCTTCTTCTACACATAGGATTAGAACTTGTCACCTAGGATATTCTATTAGCAACTTATCAAAGTTTCACAATAGGAATTGATTTGTTTTATTTTCTAAATTATGGGGGTAAAAAAAAAATTAATTTTTAAAGAGACCAAACACAATTAAATTGTATATTAAGAGGATTAAAATTGCAATTAATTAAACCTTTATTTTATTATGATATAAATTCATTTTATGCATGAAATTGTCCCTAATTATAGTTATCATAGCCATCTTATCTCATTCTTTTGTGTAACATTTAAAGGTAATTAGGAATTTGTATAGCATATTCTTCCAACTAAATATAATATTAATTGTCCTTAATTATAGTTATCATAACCATCTTATCTCATTCTTTTGAGTAACATTTAAAGGTAACTGGGAATTTGGATAATATATGCTTCCAACTAAATATCATATTAACTACCTATGGTAACTGAATAATCGGTGATGATTCATAATTTATTAAAGCATCAACCATCTTTTCAACTAAATTATCGATGATAATTGTTGGTTTAAATAATCTAATGTCATTGTGTCCAAGTAGTTATGGGAGATTTCTAATGAACTCCGAAGGTAAATTTTAAGAAGAAACACATTCATATATACTCCTTTCATGATGGTAAATTGTGGATGCATTATCACAACTGCAATAGCAGTCAAATGCTGATATTGCAAAATCAAAGGTTTAATGGTAATTATTATGATTGTAAATTATAATTTAAAATTATACATGTAATTAAAGCTTGTTACATGCGTGATGTCCTACATATTTGTTTTTTATAGCTTAAGGTATTAGGATTTGTCCTAGAATAAAAATTAAACATACAAAAAATGAGGGAAAAATTAATTATGTATTAATACATGAAACAAAATACAATTGTAAATACATATCAATACACATCATTATATTTTTTCCACCTCTTATTCCATAATAAAATATTTTCCTTAAATATATCTCTCTTTCTTATCCTCCTTTGAGATCTTCATCATATCTTCACATGGGCTTATTGAAACAAAGCAAAGAAAGACAATATGGATGCACCAACCAAGGAGCCAACAATAGGCAAGTTGGTAGAGGCTCCACTACTAGGACCGGGGGCGGGAGCTAGGACCTCAGTGGTGGCCAAAGCTGCGGTCATGGAGGTAGAGGTGACAATGAGAATAGCGCAAGTAATCTTCTTCATGTCCATGATGAATTAATGAAACTTGAATGAAGACACCTGCTTATTTGTTGATGAAGAAATTTTGTGTTGGGAAGACTTTTATAACAACAAATATAGTAATGCTATTAATAGTGCAACATTCAAACCATTCATTCTTGTGATGTACAGAATTAGCTTTGCGATTTGTTTGCTTTCTAAGCATTTGTCATCACTTTCATAAATTTTCTATTTGTTTGTATGATATACTTTTTTTTTAATAATAATGATTTATACACATTTGCTTGCCACCTAATTGCATCTCTTTAAAAGAACTAATTATAGGCACCTAATATTAGTGGGGGAACATGTGAGTTGATTGTTGTTCCTACATGGATTTACAAGACTTACAATAGATTGACCCTAAGAAGTGACTCATGTGTCTCAAAGAAAGGCATGATCCTCAGAAGAAGTATTCAGCACAAAACCCCAATAAATTCTTAGGAACACCAAGCTTTTAGATCCCTTGGCCCATTTGTGGCACAAGGCAAAGATGTCTGAGCTTTAGGACCCTAGGGTTTATACTTATGCCCTAAGCGGTTAGCACGAAGCTTACTCACCCTATATAATTCCTTAGGCTAAGAACCTAAGACTACTATTTCTACTTACCTATATGGCATACTTACCATGCTGCCACTGTAAGAATCAGACATCCATATCTCTAAACAACTTCTAAAACTTAACTACTTCTTACTCTCTTTGTCTTTGGACTCACTTCTAAAGTTAAGCTACTTATCACTCTCTTGGTCTCTAGACTCACTATTACGAGCAACTTCTACAACTAAATTACTTCTTACTCTCTTAGTCAACATACCCTTATGTAAACTGCCCATGTTAGCATGCTTGTGATATGCCAGGAAGCCAAAACTAATAAGGTTGTGTGGAATGCATTGTGTTAGTTAGCAATGCTCTCAATAAGGGGTAATGATTGGCTTGGACTATAAAGACAGGTATCACCTTCTCTATCAAGTTCTCTAGGGATTTCTTGTGAATGTGGTGTGGTAGGATTGGAGTAGGACTGCTTCTAAGGAGCATAAAGAAGTGAGTATGTTGTGCTTAACTTTTTGCTTAAAGATCCTTTAAGTAAAGCTGAGTAATGGAATACACCACTTAGCCAAACCTATCCTTAGGTAATACTATGATATTCTTAGACCGTCCTTTAAGAACATCGCTTCTATAGCACTCCAAACTTCTGTAAGCCTAACCTTCTAGACACATTAGAATATCTTACTAAATTAGCTCACCTTAAATACCTTGTCTCCTTAATCACCACCTTTAAGCTTCTAAGCCTTAAAATTCTTTCTCATCATCCTCTATCATTTCCATAAAATCCAAGCCTTATAAAGAGATTGTTATACTATCCTCATTAACTCCTACAAATGACTAAGACCACATAAATAGGATCCCTATTCTCACCTTCACGTACCTTTAAGAGGGAGAGACATTAGAGAATTCAGATCTCCCAAAACCTCTGAACTCACCCAGTAAAACCTCTAGACAAAGACATTAAGCTTAGATCCCTTTAGGATCTTCTAACCCTCTGTTCCCTTTATGTTGCTCAGCAACCCTTGCTTAAGGTGACTTCATTGGGGAGGTATATATAGTAATGGCATCTAGGAAATTAGTGGTTCCAAATGGTAATGATGGAAATGATAAAAATAATAACACTACTCCTGAAGCAAAAAAGGAAGTGTACCTATTTGGGCTACCTCTATGCTTTACTTTTGAGACTGTTAATGCTTCATCAATAGTATGTATATTTATGCAAGTGGAAGTAGAAGTTATTCCAATATCTCTCTTTTACTTGCAAAGTGAAGTTGATGCATAGACAATAGGATCTAATTTAAACACCTCAAACATTAAGCCTCAATAGGAGCTCACTAGTGGATTGAGAGTTGGTACTATCATGGGTCAGTTTTCTACCCCTATAGGGACTATAGCCATGACAACCATACCAATCTCTATTTTTTGGATATTTGATGAGAAATCAGTAGTACATGAGTCAGACTTTCTTTGAGATTACCCATTTTTTTAGCAAGATTATTCAAACAAGCCAATTTCAAGCTTTGAACCCATAACAGCATTTGGCTTCTATGACCACAATATCAACCTCTACTAGAATGGAGTCCCTTAATGATCAGTACATTGAACCCCTAGCAAGGACCACTATGAAACAATTTGAGATATAAGGAGAGCTCAATCCTGTCACATTCTTATATGCTTGGCAATCACCATCTTTTAACTTACAAGAAGTTGATACTCTATTGTGGTTATCAATGATTACCCATAAAGATATTAGGCATTTCCTTGACCATACTAAGAAGATTGTAGTAATAGACAATGACTTCAAACTACTTTTCCCATGTAAGCCATCCATTCACCTATACCTAGTGGGTTATCAACCACATTTGTTTCAAAAGTTCGAAGGGAGTGGGGATGTTAAAAAGAACATTTATCAATTCATTGATGGCTTGGGATTTTTCAGGGCAAATCATGACCGACAACTAAGAGAAATTTTAAAGCCCCCATATGGAAAAGCTTACTCAAGGTATATAAAGCTTCAACCTATGTCTATTGAAACTGGGAATGAAATGGTAATAGCCTTTTGCAATAAGTTCTTCAAGAATAAAAGGAATACTCATCTCATGGGAATGGGAAAGATCAAATAAAGAAAAAGATAGGGTGTTATACAATTTGTTAAAACATATAGTGATCAAGCACAAGAATGCTAGGAGAAAGTTGCCGAGTTCATGTTAGTACAGAGTTGTATGACCAATATGGAAGATTTGGTGACACCTTATTTATATCATGGGGGACATTTATACCTTCTAGGGGTTGATAACTTGAGTAGGGAGGGTTTTAGGTTCTCTCAAGCAGTAAGCTCATAAGACCAAAAGCTATGATGATAGAGATAAAAAAGTGTCTGTGAAAGAGCTTGTAAGTAAGAAGAAAATGCCCACTTGTGGACTTGGCTTCTAGAAGAGCAAGGACTATAGTCAACCCCCCATTGATGACTTACAACAACAAACCAAAACTAGATAACTAGAATGGGAAACCTCCTCCACCATTCCCCTACTCCATAAATAAGGTACAAGCTATTTTAGTTGCTTGGGTGGAAGATGGGCTTATAACCTTACCCACTTAAGTAGGGACACATATTGAGTTACAAAGGAATGCTCCATACTTTTGTATGTACCATTGATCCCTAAATCATACCACGTAAGAGTGTTACACATTTAGAAGGATACTTGACAAGACAATTAAGAATGGGGAATTGAAGCTTGATAATGAAGATATAGATGTTCAACTACCTCTGGAACATGACATCAATACAATCTCTTGTACGACATATGCCATTGGGAAAGAACCTCATAATGAGATCACAAAAATGCAAATAGCCGAAGTTATAAATGCCTCAATGGCCCGAGTGCTAGCTAAGTCCCTCAATTTTCAAAACTTCTTTGATGTGACAGGGTTTAATGAAGAAGGAAAATATCAGGCTTCGTTGGCTATTACGAAGATTCCATAGGCAAGAGGAGGAAGTTGTTGTGCACTAGAAATACAAGTACAGCTTAATAAGGTGACATGGGCTAAGCTACCATCAAAGGAAGAGGGTGTGAAGAGCCTTGGTGGACAATAGGTTAGGGGTTAATATTGTGTCAATGTCTTTGCTGAGGGTAAAGGTTCTCGAATCACCACTGACATGATTAGGTTATGTTTTAAAGAAATGCATATAATGTTTAAGGTTTCTCGAATCATCACTAAGATGATTTAAGCCAATCATATTTCTACTTTTGGGGATGTGACAGCATTCTAGTCCATATCATCCACAAAAAAATAAATCCAAGACAATATGAGGGCAAGTTTTCTTTAGGTTAAATTGTTTTATTGTTATTTATGATTTCTCTCAATCTTTATAGTTAAAAGTTTGGAATTGAATCCTTATACTTGTTTTCATTTCTAATTTGATACTTCTTTCTATTTTTTTATTAAGTTTTGTTCGTTATCGGCATAAGCGATTAATCATTCGTTAATAATTTATAGATAAAGAGTCACGTAACTCCAAATTTCTTTCTAAAAATAAAAATTTTGTAACATGTCATAATTTAATATACGTTATTTGAAGAAAAAAAAGAGAACTATATCAAACTAAATTCATAAGTAAGTCATAAGTATGTCAAACATAAATTAAGGTAGGACAAAGTTACTTTGATTTATATATCAAAATCTATTATAAGTATGTCTAATACTATAATTTAATTTGCTTCAATTGATATATAACTATAGTTGATCAATCTATTTTTCATTAATTTTATTTAAAGTAATTTTTATCTACAATTTATTTTTCAAATATAATAGTTAATATGTTAATTAAATATAAATATATCATTAATTCTTATGATAGATGCTTTTACATGAGAATTAATCAATTATTTCTAAATAAAAAAAATCAATTATAAATGTGATGAAATTTAAAAAATATGATTATGAATTTAAGAAAAATATTATATAAGAATCCCAGTTTATATTACAAATTTAATTAAGTGCTTAATTTTCTGTATATAAGCAATAAAAATTTAAAATCTTACAGGCAAGTCAGAGAGAATTCTAGTAAAAGAATGAAGTATTCAATAATAATAAATTAAACTCATATCTTTCTATTTATAGATGATCAAAGGGGCAAAGAGGTCTTTTATTCATCTCGTGTCTTTAGTTGAACTGGGCTTCAACTATTCTACTAGTCCATTGCCCCATATTTATCGCTTAGTTAAGTATATATTTATCACTAATCCCCTTCTTAGCTTTAGGCTAGGCTAGTCTGAGCACTTTCATGATGTTTCAATAGTTTCCATTATAAGCAACTGAATATTTAACTGATCAATTACTCTTTATCCAATTGTCTTTTAGTGATTGTATATACCTTAGCAATCTTTTGTGACCACTTTGGAGTTTTATTCAGTATTAATCGGGCATCAATTAAAGGCTTTCTTAACCATTTCTCAAAAATTAATCCTTTCTCATCTGCTCCTGGGAATTAACCCTTCTTAACCATCTTTGAAAAATAGAGCGTTAATCCTTATTCAAGGCTACCTTGAACTTGTTAATGCAGTTAGATAACTTGAGAAGTTAATGTCGTGATCCTTGTGAAATTAATCAGGTCATCCAAATCTTTCAAGTTGGACTTTTCATTTGAACTCTTGGCTTATAAACCTTTTTCATATTCCTTTGGCAATACCATATTCTTTCTTTCTCTTTAATTTCCATTGGTATTCCTTTCTTAAAATTCATTAACCATCTTTCATAGGTATTTCTAACAAATTCTTCCATTATACTAATTGGTCACTGTTTTATATTCCTTCATATTTGTCGCTCCCTTGTACCGGAGACATAACTTACAAAATCAAAGGTTAGTCTCCCAAGTCTACAAATAGTAAGTGAAAATTGTTTATGCACATCATGTTGAATGGAGTCAAAAGATTCCTAGAACGGTCATAAAAGAATTCTTGGTGGTTTCAAAGGTTAATATCCTGTTGAATGATCGCTTTGTCGATGAGTTATATTCGAGGATTACTATACCCATTACTGAAGATAATGGGAGATTCTAGAATGCATTAGTGAATCATTGACCACCTATAATGGATTTGATCAACTATAAATGTAATCCTCCAGATAAAATTCATGATTTTCACTTAGTCTATGAAACAAGTGCAAGGTGGAAATGTCTTCTCCTTAATTTGGGACTTGTGGGACCAAATGTTGAAAGCATGGACAAATAAAGATGGCCTGAATCCATTTTATCACCCCGTATGAAGATGATTTCCATTAATCCTAAGAGGTGCTTCATAAAAGTTACTAATATCAAAGTTAAAGATGATCTCTGAAGCACCATAGATACATTAACTTGTGGGAATTTACCTTTCATAAGGATAAATGAGCAACTTGATTTAATATATTCTATCAAATAGAGTTCTCAGTTTGCTCTATAGGGGATTTTGAGCAACTATCCAATTGATTAGAGGCAACCATTGTCATGGGTTTGTGCTTTTATCATAAAGATTTCATTGATAAATTGATGACTACCTTTGATAAAGGTCATCAAGAAGCTTATTTTTTTTACCATTATTGCCAATGTACATGATTATTTCAAGGTGGGGTATCATGGATGATGTTAAGAGAAAAGTCATTAGGGGAGATTACAGAAGATGCTTGAATAAAATCCATTAGAGTACATTGTAAAAGATGCTTGGAGAGATTCCAATAGAGCACAGTTTCTTGTTTGTAAGGATTTTATTGAAACTTTTATGAAAACAAGATCATTTCTTGTACTTTTTTCTTTAACGAATTTGATCATACATCTATTTATGCAAATCTCTAGTTTTGAGAAATTTATTTTTATATATGTTCATGATCCTTAATTTGTGTATGAATTTGTGATAGAGTTAAAACATGCAGCACTTTGCACCAATTTACAAGCTTTTATAGCGTTTTATACCAAAGTTTAAGTGGCTTGTGCTTATGACATCTTTTGCCAATGGTTAATGGTATTCTTTATCAAAAATGAGAATCTTATGCTTGTGGCAACTTATGCCAAAGGTTGAGCAGCTTGTGCTTAATAGTATCTTGTACCAAAACTAAGCATCCTGTGCTTATAGCAACTTATGCCAAAGTTTGAGTAGCTTATGCTCAATAGTATCTTGTACTAAAATTGAGTATCTTGTGCTTGTGGAAACTTGTGCTGAAGGTTAAATAGCTTATGCTTGATGGTATCTTGTACCAAAATAGAGCATCTTGTGCTTGTGGCAACTTGTATTGAAGACTAAGCAACTTATGCTTGATGGTATCTTATACTAAAACTTAGTATCTTGTACTAGTGGCAACTTGCATCGAAGCTTGTGAGCAAATTATGCTTCTTAGTATTTTACACTTTACTAGTTGATTTAAGCTTTAGCACAGTTTCCCATATGTTCTTACTAGTTATAGCTTTCAATTTTTCATGCTCAAAAGTGATATGACTAGACATTTATCAATTATGTTAATATTATTCTCATGATTGGAGCTTTTAGCTTTTCTAGAAATGTACTCTTAAAAGTAATAGTGAAAAAAACGTAGCAAAAGCAACATATCATTAAGATAGTACAAACTCCTGATTCAAGCATCAAGTATTAAATCACATGATCACTTTATTTCTACACCTTTTCTTTTTTAGGTTCATCGATCAATGCTTTGCCATTTATGAAGTGTGTCTCTAATTCCAATTGTTCACCAACTTTAAATGTTTGCTCATTTTCTAAACTATTCATATAACATCTTTGAGTAATAAACTAATCAGCTCTGACTTGTCCAACACCATTGTCAGTAGGAAATTTCATTAATAAATTAGGCATCGATATAATAGCCCAAGCTTGATTTAATGATGTCTATACGAGAATTGCATTATAGGCTATGTTCAGAGCATCTATAACTAAAAACTTAACATATAAATTCTACACTCAAGATCATGTTCCCCAAGACACCCTCAGCTTCACTAATCCAAAACAGGTACTTGTTTTCCTATGAAGCCAATTAGATTTCTGTAATATAGATTCTAGCTTTTGATTGAAATATGAATTACTCTTGTCATATGAGTATACAAGATATCAGCCAAACTCCTCTGGATCCTTTTCATTGCATAGTTATAAATGGTCATAGTTATAACCATCGAATGATCATGCTTTTGGTCAAAATTTAGGAGGTAATCTTCCTTAGAGAATGATATGGTTAGCTTTGGCTTATGCTTTGGTCTTTTTCCTCCTACAGCTATTACTGATTGCAAATATCTTTTTCTCACATTTTTTCAAAGTTCCTCCTCCTCCTTCTCAAAATCTATCATAATAGTTTTTGAAATTCCAATGAATTTTGTTACTTTTTCGTCAAGTTCTTTACTCTCTCTATTTGGTTTTTCATCCGGGGAAGTGTGATTAAGATTGTTATTGCTCTATCTGATTGTTCCAAGGCTTATGTGATCATTTGTTGCCATCATGATCATATTTTCTATACTATTAAAGGTGTCCTCTTTTGATCAATGCTTTGATCTCATTATTCAAGCTTACACATTCATTGTGTTATGGCTCCAATGCTAGTGGAATTTGTAGTATTTGTTCATTAATGAGGGTGGTGACTTTGATTATTCTACGATGGCAGCTTCATCAATTTTACTACTTTAATATCATCTATAATCTTTTTCATTGAGGTGTTCAATGGCATGTAGTCATTGAACCATGGCCTTGGAAAATAATGATCTTTACAATCATTTTTGTCATTTCTTTTATGGTCTTCATTTGCTCATTCTACCTACTTCTTCGCTTGTTCAATTTCCTTAGCATTGATAAACTTTGTCAATTAGGCTAAAAGGTCAACTAAGGTTGCCCACCAACTTCTTTAACAATGACTTCGAAAAATCCCTCAACCAAAGTCCTTTCAGGATAAAGTAGACTATAACTTCTTTCTGTAAATCCTTGATCTTTAAGGTAGCTTGATTGAATCATCCAAGATACTCTTTCAACAACTTAGGAGGTTGCAAAGTGGGTTATTATCATCAATGGAGTGCTAATCTTTTTATGAACTTTGGAGGTTGCAAAGTGGGTTAGGAACTGATTAACCAAGTTTCTAAGTCATTTAATCTAATTGGGTTTTAGGCTCATGAACCAGTGAAGTCCTAACATCTTCAGTGTAGTAGAGAATGCTCTACATATGATCGCATCTAGTGCACTTAAATCAACATTGCTAAATGAAACACCTTAATATGTTTCTAAAGATTGAGTGTTCCATTGTATGATTCTAAATTGGTTAGAGCCTTGAAATTCTAAGGGATTGGCATTCATATGATTTTTAGTACAAAAGGATGTGAGTTTTCTTTGTTATTATGGGTATTTCCTGGGCAACACAAGATGGACTCAATAGGATGCAAAGCCCTATTATAGAAAGCCTAGATCAGGGTCGTTTAGTGAAAGTCACAACCTACTAAGTATGAGCAAAGGACGAAAGCCGAGCGAGGACCTGATCCGCTGAGGAAGACTCCATCTCATTGGAACGCATGCACCAAAGACATCCTCTAAAAAACCTACTGAACAAGCTTGGCAAGTTCAATCGACGCAACCCTGGGTCACTAAGGTAGTGAGCTAAGAATATGAACAAAAGGTCCAATTAGCAACTAGAAAGACATGTCCCTCAATTGAATGATCATTATTCAGAATTGACACATCAGCCCCCCAGATATTCGACAATGATTCACCTAGCATTTATTATCCAATACCAAGCAATTAATGCCCAGAGCGACATATGTAATCATTTTGTTATCTTTAAAATTACACTTGTAACCCTCCCTATGTTTATAAATAGAAATGAAAAATCACTGCATGGGACAAGTGAGGAATTACATGCAAACACTCTACTAGAATAGAGAAAAAACCCCAGTGAGAGAGCATTGTTGAAGTCTGTAAAACCATACAGAACCGATGTTCTTCAACTGAAAATATAGTTCAATATGGATGTAGGGGCCTAAATAGGCTTTAGCTGAACTATGATAAAACTCTGTGTCCATTACTTCTCCTCCTTCCTCTCTTCTCCTATTTTTCCTAGTCTATGCTTGCATTTTCAACATGCAATTTGGGGTTTCAAGAACTATCCCTATTGACTGAAATATTGAATCCTTAGAACCAAATTTCATGGTCAACATTTTGGCACCTATCGTAGGGCCCCAACTACATTCTCTTCTCATTTGATTTACTGACGAACTACAATGGCAAGAGGAAGCACTATAAGGAGTTCTAGCATTGTCGCTACCCAACTAGACGGTCTCGTACAGTAGCAAGGAGATATGTTGTCAGTCGGAGGCCTAGTTTTTCCTACAGCAGGAACTTTTGCCACCCCAACGGTAGGCGCTGCCATTGGCATGACACCTTCTTCCTGTCAACCTACTGCCTTTAGCATGAATGAAGTTCAAGTGTGGTTCAAATTTCAAGAAATGCTTGAAAATACCTTGAAGGAGTTGGTTGATGTTGTAAGTGCATTGGCTCTGGCCCAAGCATAGGGCATACAAAGGCAAGCTGAGGGTGTTGTAGCAAATGAGAGCCCCGTCATCAAAGGGGTCAGTAGGAGAAGATTATCAGAGAAGAACATCGACGAGTAGGCTTGGTCTGCTCATCTAACTCATGGCTAAGATCGCAAGTCCATCTAACCCGTAAACACAGACAAGAAGATGATCAGCAGCACCAAGGCTTGCACCAAGAGAGAAGCTTAGGTGAAACTGACAAAAAACACAGGTCAAAGCACCGCTCTCTAAATCATGAACCCAATGGAGGGTGTAAAACCCATGATCGCCACTCTCATAGTCAAGGCAGTGTCAAGAGCCATCAAAACACTAGTCGTTGGTCTGAGACTTTGGACCTAAAAATTGAAAAGTTGTTGAAGAGGTTCTGACAGTAGGAAAGTGACTCACTACTCAGAGTTGTCGAGATCATTACGAGGAGAGATCACCTTTCACTCAGGAGATCGAGGCTGAACCTCTTCCTCGAAGGTTTAAAATCCCAAGTATCCCACTATAGAACAAGGATAGTGACCTATACAACCATCTGGATGTGTTCAATGTCCAAATGGACCTCTAGACCACCAATCCACTAGTAAAATGCCATGTCTTCTTCACTATTGTGGGAGAGATACCCCGTACATGGTTTAGAAGCCTCCTCGCTCGAAGCATTCACAGTTGGGAAGAATGCCAAGGAAAATTTCTCAGCTAGTATTGGGTGTTAAAAAAGTAGCTCACGCCATCCTACCACCTCGCGATGGTCTTTCAATGAAGAAATGAGTTACTAAAAGACTACATTGTTCGATTCAGAAGCGAGGTTAGTAATGTTGAAAACCCTTCTGATGAAAACATTCTCACGGCCATCTCAGCCGAACTTAGAAAGGACAGTAAGCTTTATGAAAGTATATATAAGTCCCCAATGAAAGACTTAGGGGAGTTTTGTGAGCGAGTTGCAAAAGAAATTAGGTGGGAAGAAACCTTCAACTCAAAGAAGCCTAACTAGAAAGAGGAATCAAGTGGCTCAAGCTGAAATAAGAAGAGGGGAGATAGTGAGAATAATAAAAATAACCAGACAGGTGGATTAAATAGTCAGGTCGCAAAGAAAGCCAGAGGTGAGTAACCTTCATACCAAAAAAGAGATAAGAATAAGTTTTGTGCCTATCATAATGACGTCGAGCACAATACTTCAGATGGCTGGCCACTTAAGGATGCCATCAAAGACCTCATCAGAAGAGGTCACTTGAAGGACTACGTGGTCTAACCCTCTAAACAGTGACCTCTGCAATCCCAATAACTAACTCAACATCAGTGATAGTTGTCTCCTGAGAATGAAGCAATGCCTTCTATAAAGGCCATATTTACCATTCATGGTGGATCACACTTTGCGGGAACTTCAAAGAGGTCCCACAAGTGATTCATATGGGAGGCAAGGCATGTACTGATTGTAAGGAGTGATAAAGCTGGTGGACTATCGAAGAAAGCCAGGACGAGCATCAATTACATCACTTTTACTAATGAAGATGCACGAGGAGTGCATTCCCCACATAATGATGCCATGGTTATATGAGCCAAGATCAGCAACATTAATGTGCGGAGAATCATGGTTGGTATGAGCAACTTGATTAATGTGATATACCGACAATGTTTCAATCAGATGGGCATAAGCCCCAGTTAACTCAAACCATCTTTGGAGCCCCTATTTGGCTTTACAGGGGATGCAGTGGTCCCAATCAGACAAATCAAGCTCCCTATAACCTTTGGGGATTCCAATTGCCAAGCCACTACCCTAACCAACTACCTAATCATAAACTTTCCCTTAGCGTACAATGTGGTGTTAGGGTGGCCAATAATGAACGAACTGGACATGGTGATATTTCTTAGAATGTTCACCATAAAATTTCTAACCCCAAATGGAGTTAGGTGCATAAGGAGAGAGCAAGAAGTGGCTCAACAATACTACAAGGATGCAGTCAAAATGGGAGAGAGGAGAAGGAAAGTTAACATAGTCTCCAAAGGAGAACCAAAACCCATGAACTGATTGGTGTAAGTAACGACCTGGATCCTCATGAAGCGGATGCTAAAAGGGCAACGAGTCCAAACAAAGAGCTCAAATATGTTTGGGTAAGTGAGGCTAATGCTGGAAGGTGCCTCAAACTGGGTAAAAACCTATCTCTGAGCATGAAGATGGAGTTCACAGAGTTCCTCAAGGTGAATATTGATGTCTTTGCTTGGAATCATGAAGATAAGGCCGGGATTGATCCAAACATCATGTTGCATAGGTTAAATGTTGACCCCAACCATAAGCCAGTACGCCAAAAGCATAGGCTGATGACCATCGAATGATACAAAGCACTCAAAGAGGAAGTAGATAAGTTGTTAGCAAACAAGTTCATTCGGGAAGCTCATTATCCCACTTAGGTGGCCAATCCCATTTTGGTGAAAAAGAAAAATGGGAAATGGAGAACTTATATCAACTTCACAGATCTTAACAAGGCCTACCCCAAGGATAGCTTCCCCTTGCCAAGGATTGACCAGTTGGTAGATGCAACGGTGGGACATGAACTCCTTATCTTCATGGATGCGTACTCAAGATATAACCAAATTCCTTTGGCCCCTCAAGATGAAAAGCACACCTCATTTATTACTAACCACATGTTGTACTATTATAAGGTAATCCCCTTCAGACTAAAGAATGCTAGAGCAACCTACCAGTGGCTAGTAAACATGATGTTTAAAGAGCAAATCAAAAAGATGATGGAGGTGTACATGGATGATATGTTGGTAAATTCAGAACAAGTCACCAACCACATCTGTGATCTGGCGGAGATGTTTCAAATCTTGAGAAAATATTGAATGAAGCTAAATCCACACAAATGTGCATTCGAGGTCACTTTTGGGAAATTTCTTGGCTTCATGGTAAACAGTAGGGGGATTGAAGCCAACCTTGAGAAAATCCAAGCTCTGCTCAATATGAGATCCCCTACATGGCCTAAAGATGTACAAAGCCTAAACAGCCAAGTTATGGCTCTAAGCCAGTTTATCTCTAAAGCAACAGATAAGTGTGTCCCCTTCTTCGACGTCCTAAAAAAGGCAAAAAGGTTTCAATGGATAGAGCAATGTGAGATTGCCTTCCAACAGCTCAAACAATATCTCAGGCGAGCTCCCCTTTTGTCAAAATCAAAGGAGGGCGAAAAGTTGATCATTTATCTATGAGTATCCTAATACACCCTCAGCGAAGCTTTGATATGAGAAGAAGGGGGCTTGGTTTCCTGTTTATTATGTGAGCAAGAGATTATTAGATGCGAAGACAAGGTATCCCCAATGGAGAAATTTGCTTACTGCCTGGTAATTGCTTTGAGAAAGCTGTGACCTTATTTTCAAGCACACAATATAAAGGTGCTAAAGTAGTTCCCATTAAGGCAAGTCTTACAGAAGACGGATGTCTCAGGGCATCTCCTCAAATGGGCAATCGAATTAGCCTAATTTAAGATTAAATTTAAGCCTAAACTGGTAATTAAAGGGTAAGCTTTAGCTGATTTCATAGCAAAATTCACCAGCCTTATGTAAGAGGAGGTGGAGGCACCAAAACTTCCATGCTGGGAGTTGTATGTCAATTTCCAGCGAGCAAAAAGCCAAGGCAGCGGTGCTCTTTATCAATCCAGAAGGACATAAAATCCTCTGTGCACTAAGGTTTGACTTTCAAGCCACGAACAATAAAGCTAAATACAAAGCTTTGTTAGCTGGACTATGGCTAGCCAAAAAGGTACGAGCTGAGAAAATAAAAATATTAAGTGATTCCTAACTTGTGGTCTATCATGTACGAGGAGAATACCAAGCTTGAGGCTCAAAGATGGCTGCCTACTTGCAAAAGGTTCAGGAGCTATTAAAGTCATTTCAGCATTATAAAGTCGACCAAATACTGCGGGTCCAGAAGGCATGCGCCGATGCCTTGGCCAGCCTTACCATGACTAAGGATGTTGACTTCCCAGGAGCAATCCTGGTAGAACTCCTCTCATTCTTGAGCATAAAGCAGGAGGATGTAGTTATGACAATTGCAAAGACACCAGGCTCCTAGATGAATCCAATCCTAGACAATTTGCAAGAAGGGAAGCTACCAAATGACAAGCTCGAGGCCCAGAGACTACGGATTCGAACAGCCTGATATTGCAACTGTGATGATGTGTTGTACAAGAGAGGGTTCTCCACCTTACTTTTAAGATGCATTGACGACCTAGATTGTGATACCGTCCTAGAAGAAATTCACACCAGCCACTGTGGAAATCATACTAGGGGGATGTTTCTAGCTCAAAAGTCTCTCCAACAGGGATTTTGTTGGTCGACATGAAGCAAGACGCAATCAAACTCATCAGGAGGTGCAATAAGCGTCAACAATTTGTGACAATCATGTGAGCCCTACCGACCTACTTGCTGCAAATGGTTAGTCCATGGCCCTTCACGATCTAGGGAATGGACCTTATAAGACCACTACCCCCAGCTTGCAGAAACTGTAAACATGCAGTAGTAACTATAGATTATTTCACTAAATGGGCAGAAGCAAAAGAGCTCACAGAGATTTCATCTACAAAAATCATAAAAAAATTTTGGAATAATATCATCTGCAGATTTAGAGTCCCCCAGCAGATTATAACTGACAACGGGACTCAATTCAGCAACCAGCAGTTCCTCGAGTTTTGTAACAATCTTAAGATTATGAAAAGCTTCTCGGTCGTAGACCATCCACAAGCCAATGGGCAAGTCGAGGCTGTCAACAAAATATAAAGCATATCCTAAAGATGAAGCTAAGGGCTAAAAAGGGAGTGTGGGTGGATGAGTTACTAAAGGTACTTTGGGCTTAAAAGACTATAGCCTGTAGCACCACCAGAGAAACTCACTTTGTGATGGTGTATGGTGCTGAAGCAATGATCCCAGTAGAACTAGAGGTAGCATCACAATGAAGGATCACCTTTAATATGGAAGATAACAATTAGCTGTTCACTGTGAGCCTAGATCTTGTGGAGGAAATGAGGGAAAGAGCCCACCTAAGAGTCACGACCTACCAATAGTAGGTCGCGAGGTATTACAACCGAAGGGTTCAACCCTGTAGTTATAATCCTAGTGATCTTGTTTTACGCTTAGCACTTCCTGGCACACGCAAAGCTAATGAGGGACCCCTAGGGCCAAACTAGGAAAGCCTATACCTCATCAAAAGGGTCATTGGTCATCGAGCCTATCATCTGGCCAACATGGACGGAATGAAATTTCCTCAAGCCTGGAACACCATGCACCTCCGACCTTATTACTGGTAGAGATCTGGACCTTGTAAATTACTTAGAACTATGTAAAGACACATAAGTGTTCCTCCAAAAATTTTATATACATATCAAATTATTTCTGAATAAAATTCTATTAAAGTTCCCTAAAAGATACTAGCTGGATCACAATCCATTAGAGTTGTTGTTTCCATAAAAAAAAAATTAAAGCAATCAAGTATGGAACTGTGAAAAAGTAAATTGAAATATTAGAAAAATCCATACAATAAACTGGGTACATAAATATGGAAAGCAAAAAAAAAAATTTGCAAGTTACAAACGTTGGGGGCCTAAGAGGTAGGCTCTCCAAGAATCAGACTTTCATGATCAAGACTTTCACAAAGTGAAGAGTCAACAGGAGTAACAGCAAGGTCATTTGTCATTAGACCTCCAAAGGCTTCATAAGCTGAGAACTGCCTTCCATTTGGGTAGAACTACAAGAAGAGCCTCAGTAGTAGACTCTATATCTTCCTTGGAGGAACAAGCCCTAGTTGCCCTTCTCTTCTTAAAATGCTCCACGGCTGTGAGAACCTCCTCACCAAAGAAAGAGAAGTCCAACTCAGGATGATGCTTCCACAGAGTATAAAATAAAACAGAGCTAGTTTTGGACTTTGCTTTCTCTATCGCCTCCGTGATCAAGTAAGTAGTCTCTGCCTTGACCTTGGCATCCTCCTCTTTCGCTATTTCTAGCTCTTTCATAGTGGCCTCGACTCGCCTTTCGGCTTCCTTAGCCCACAGCTCTACTGAAATAGCACGTTGCTTTAAGATTTCAGCCTGTTAAGCCAATCAATCAACACGTTGGAGAGCCTCATCCAAGTCAATCTTTGTTTTGGCCAAGTCATTGGTCACGAGACCAAAGTTCAAGGGAATGGCTACGCGATCCGCCACTTTACAGGATAAAGCAACCTCTGCATCCTTGACCTTTTGCTTAAGTTCTAGCACTTTGGAGATAGCAGTAGCCAAATCCTCCACTAGTCTCATGTTCTTCTTACCCTCGACCTGGAGCACCTCATCCACCTTTATCATCATTAACACATTCTGAAAGGCCAAGCAATCAAGTTAGATCATGGAGACAATAACAAAATTGGGGTATAGAGATATCACTTACTACTAAGCCAAAGTGAATTCCATGGCCAACCAATCTCCCAACAAAAAGATCCTCAGACTTCAGTTCCTTAATCCTCTTGTGAGGCCCTAGAATCGTATCAATATTGTCCACTAGGACCTTCGCATATTCATCCTTTTTTGAACCAGACTCGGGGGATCACTCCTTGACACCAACCTTTGGCGTAACCCTTTTTCGAGAAATAACCTTCCTCCCTTTATCCGCCTTTCATTTTTTAGTGGGGGACCTAGGAACAATAGTGACCTTAACAGCAACTGCCACCTCAAGGTGAGAAGAAGGAGCTGGGTCTTGCGGGGGAGCTACTATCAAAGTCAAAGGTTAGCTTTCAGCCACAGGAGTGACGTTAGCATTAAGGGCCAATGAAGCCTCTTCTTTATCAAATGAGGGTGTCAAGAAGATAAGCTTCATCACTTCCTTGTAGCCACCAAAGTTCACCGGATTAACTTCCTTTACCTAACGGATTCCTACCTCCCGAGTGAGCTTGACGTCCAAGCCCAAAGCAAGTTTATGGGAATAGAGAAGGCTCTAATTGAAGCAAAAACTATTTTAAAGATTGTCTGAAGCAACAAATTAGTCCAATACTCCAAGATCCTCGGTCCTAAGAGCTAGATTCTTGCCGGTTCCTTCTGTAAAAGGAAACAAAAGTTAGTATCAAAGAAGCAAATATGAACGAGTCAATAAATTCATGTGTCCTCAACCCACTCACCAAGGATATGAACAGAATTGAAATTCTAAAGGTCACATAGGAATAGGCATGAAATATAAAACTAGCAGGTTTTGTAATGACTACATTGGATCTCCCCTTGGCATTCCTATATAGGAGCAACTTCCTATGCTTTGTTAACCATGCTGAAAAGTAATATAGCCCATCCATCATGCTCATGCATCTGAGGCTGTATAGATAGCACAAAACCTCAACCGATGGTGGTGAAAGACCTTTCCTCGAGTAAACCAATGCCAGGGAGACTAGCTGAGCATAAGAGTTCGGGGTGAGTTGAAATGGACTAAGTTTCACCCTATTTAAGAAGCTAACAATGAATGGGTGAATGAGAAACCTAAGACCTACAACGAAGTGAGGAAAACTAATGGCAGCGAACCCCCATGGTGGATAAGGAGCGTAATCATGTGAGCAAGGCACCATGGCATGACATCCTTCATGAAATCGATATGTCTAGACTATAAACTAGAGATCACGGTAGCAGATAGATGAAACATGCAAACTGAATGCTTGGTGACCAGAAGGTTATCGATTTATAGCAACTCCATAACCCTCAATGGGATCAGAATGAGCAACAAAACCTCCAACAACCTCACCACTCCCTAAGGTTGCCTCATCAGGATGGCACACCCGCTCCATGTTCTAATATGTGGGGCTAGATTCATCACTTTTAACTCTAATTTGGTAATGATGGCATTCATGACCTGCACTCATCTATATAGAGGAAAAAGAAGTGGTCATGTCACGACAAGTGGACCCTTCCCGAAGGCTAACAATTTCCTACATGACAGGCCATGTATACCCCGGATCACCATACCTAAGAACTCGATTCCAACAAGCAAAAGGGGAGCTATGCAATTGAATCATAACACTTAGAAAGCAAACACAAAATTTGAAATGACAAATCAAAAATCCTATAATCCACTAGCTGATCAACTAAATGTACCAGACCACATAGGAAAGAAAAAGCACAAACAGACAATGCTTGCCAGCACCAATCGGCAATATACAAGTTTCATACTAACTATGGAACAATAAAACCCACAAATCATAAGATGTAGAAAGACTCACTGTAGTTAACTAGAGCAAAGCACATGCGAAGAAGCTTTTCAAGGAGCAAAACTCAGACAATAGCCAGGAAACTAAAGTGGCGCACAACAGCGAGTGATGGAGAATGATTGTAGGAAATGGTGGAAAGGATGGATAAGAAGAACCAGGAAATTGTAGTTTCAAATGACAAAATGAGAGGTAGAAAAGAGCCCCTTTTAGTATAAGAAACATACATCATCACCGTTAGATCTGGGAAGCATCTACTTGCCTGTGATCCAATGGTCTGGCAAAAATTGACAAAAAGCTAACAGTGGCATGACACACAGACCTATCAAAAGCATAATCATGATAGACCAAAAACATAATTCTAGGAGTCACAAACATGACTCATTAGGGGCATGCCAATTAGCCCATAGCACCACAGATCATGAATGGTAGATCAAACCCCCCAGTTCGCTCTGTGTCCAAGAAGTGCCTTGAACACCAAACTCTTGAGCGGATAGTATCGAAGCACTAGCAGAATCCACCTCACCTGATGATTGAGGTACGCCCGATCAGGTTCGAGGACCTCACACGATGATCGAGGTCTGCTTGATCCAATTTAAGGAATAATATTAAAACCCTAATGATCGAGGTCCGCCCGATCAAGATTGAGGGATAATATTGAAATCCTGACCTCACTTGATGATCAAGGTATGCTCGGTCAAGTTCAATGACCTCACCTGATGATCAAGGTATGCCCAGTCAAGTTTAAGGAATAATACAAAAAACCTGACACTTAAGGTCTATCTGGTCAGAATCGAGGGATAATATTGAAATCTTAACCTTACCTAATGATCAAGGTATGCCAAGCCAGGTTTGAGGACCTCACCTGACGATTGAGGTATGCCCAGTCAGGTTCAAGGAACAATACTAAAAACCTGATGATCAAGGTCTACCCAATCAGGATTGAGGGATAATATTGAAATCCTAACGTCACCTGACAATTGAGGTACACCTGGTCAGGTTCAAAGACCTCACCTGAAGATCAAGGTATACCCGATCGGGTTTGAGGAACAATACTAAAAACCTGACGATCAAGGTCTACCTAGTTAGGATCGAGGGATAATATTGAAATCCTGACCTTACCTAATGATCAAGGTACGCCCGGTCAGGTTCAAGGACCTCACCTGATAATCGAGGTATGTCCAATTAGGTTCGAGGAACAATACTAAAAACTTGATGATTGAGGTCTACCCAGTTAGGATCGAGGGATAATATTGAAATTCTAACCTCACCTGATGATCAAGGTATGCCTGATCAAGTTCAAGGAGCTCATCTGATGATTGAGGTATGCCCAGTCAGGTTCGAGGACCTCACCCGACGATCGAGGTATGCCCAATTGGGTTTAGGGAACAATAATAAAAACCTAACGATCGAGGTTCGCCTGGTCAAGATCGAGGGATAATATTGAAATCCTGAACTCACCTGATGATCGAGGTACACCCGATCAAGTTTGAGGACCTCACCTGATGATTGAGGTACGCCCGATTAGGTTTGAAGACCTCACCCGATGATCAAGGTATGCCCAATCAGGTTTGAGAAATAATACTAAAATCCCAATGATCGAGGTACACCCAGTCAGGTTTGAGGACCTTACCTGACGATCGAGGTACGCCTAGTCAGGTTTGAGGAACAATACTAAAATCCTGACGATCGAGGTCCACTTGATTAGGATTGAGGAATAAACTAAAATCATGACCTCACCTGATGATTGAGGTGTGCTTAAAAGACAATACTGAGATAACAAGAGGTCATAAGCAACTAGAAGACCATAAGAGAAAGGCTTGACTAAACTAAATGGTAAAAACAGAATTTACTAATAAAATTACAACTCCTAGTCCGCAAAGTGAACTGAGAGTTATGGGGCTTATGTTATGGGTATTTCTTGGGCAACACAAAATGGACTCAATAGGATGCAAAGCCTGATCACAAAGAGCCCAAATCGGGGTCGCTTAGTGAGAGTCACAGCCCACTAAGTATGAGCAAAGGATGAAAGCCGAGTGAGGACATGATCCACTGAGGAAAACTTCAGCTCATTGGAACGCAAGCACCAAAGACATCCTTTAAAAAACCCATTAAACGAGCTTGGCAAGATCAATCGACACAACCTCAGGTCGCTAAGGTAGTGAGCCAAGAATATGTACAAAAGGTTCAGTCAGCAGCTAGAGACACGTGTCCCTCAATTGACAGATCATCATTCAAAATCGACACATCAACCCCCTTGATATCCGACACGAAGCATTTAATGCCCAGAGCGGCATATGTAATCATTATATTGTCTATAAAATTACACTTGTAACCTCCCTGTGTCTATAAATAGCAATGGAGAACCGCTGCATGGGATAAGTGAAGAATTGCATGCAAACACTCTGCTAGAATAGAGAAAAAACCCCAGTGAGAGAGTGTTGTTGAAGTCCTATAAAACCATATAAGACCATTGTTCTTTAACTAAAAATATAGTTCAATGTGGATGTAGAGGCCTAAACAAGCTTTACTCAAACCACGATAAAACTCTATGTCCATTACTTCTCTTTCTTCCTTTCTTTTCTTATTTTTCCTGGTCTATACTTGTGTTTTCAGCTTGCAATTTAGGGTTTCAAGAACTGTCCCTATTGACTGAAATATTGGATCCTTAGAACCAAATTTCACCATCAACATTTTTCATCTTGTCAGTGATAATCATAATTATCATAGTCATTTGTTTGATTCACTTCCTTACTCCACTTATGCCTTCAATTCAAGAACTGGCTATATGTTCTCCTTCATATTGCTCATAATAATAATCATGTTCATGTTGGTTATGGTCCTAATCATCACTACAATGGTGACATTGTTCTTCATCATGACAAAAATCGCACTGCTTGCCATGATGACCATTGTCATTTTGCCTCTACATGTAATATCAATGATGATGTTGATGAATAGAGTGCCAGTCTATGAGTGTATGATTGTTGTCACTAGCTCTAGATCTCATTAGCAAATGCCGATCATTATCATGTTGCATTTTTTTTTCCTACTTATAAAATTTAAAGAAATTAAATTGATATATTCAATTATGAAATTCTTAATATCCTTGCATAATTAGAAGTGTTCATGATAGTACAGAGACCGCAAGCATAATCATTTGAAATTCAAAACCAAAAACATTTAGGACAATAGTAAACATATTTTTAAGTTATCTTCAATTTCATATTATAATCAAAAACATGTTGGCCAATGAACAATTTGTCATAATTATTATCGCGATTATCCTCATGCTTTCTAACATATCCAAAACAATATTTATCCAAAATCAAGATTGTGACACATGATGAAAATCAAGAATGAAATTCTCATGAAATTAAAGTAAAAATAGCATAACATTGTGAAAAATAGCAATTCATTAACCATCGATCAATCAAAATACTGAAAAATTTCAAATTGATATAGAAATTATGACAATGAATTTTTGAAATGTCACCCAAACAAAATCTGGTAATGAATACTAAAGTGAAGTTCAAACACAAGAATATTAGCTAGCCAAAATATGTAAATCTCATATTAGCAAGAGTAATATGTGAAGAAATTAAGATTAAATAGCTAAGAATTTTAGAAATTATAATTCAAAAAGCTCAAAACAAAGTTATGAAATTGCATAAATAGAATGGAGATTTTTTGCATGTAAGCAAATTATAGATAGCACCAAATGATAAATACTCCAGTGAAGTTCAAACACAAGAATATCAGCTAGCCAAAATATGTAAATCTCATATTAACAAGAGTAATATGTGAAGAAATTAAGATTAAATAGCTGAGAATTTTAGAAATTATAATTCAAAAAGCTCAAAACAGAGTTATGAAATTGCATAAATAGAATGGAGATTTTTTGCATGTAAGCAAATTATAGATAGCACCAAATGATAAATAGTCCAAACTCCATGAGCTGGGGATGGTGGCCATAATTCACTTGCAAAAAGGTTTAGGTGGTGAAGGTTACCAAAATCACTTTGATGCTTAAGTCAAAGAGAATTTTAATGAGAGAATGTAGTATTTAATATGAAAGTAACTTTAAAGTATATAATACTAAGAGTTTATGACTAATAAAATTGTGACACATATACAATTAACCTTCTCTAATAAATTATTTTAAAATTTAATTCAATCCCCAACAATTAAAAAATTCAAAAAAAAAATAACAAAAAGTACATCTTCATCAAAGAGGAAAAAAAATTGTAATGACCACCTCTCTTCCACATCTTATACCTATCTTAATTTTTTATCCTTAGCCCTACTCCCCCATTCCATCTATGTCTTGATGATGCTTGTAAGAAATTATTGTGGGAGATTAACTAAAACCATTAGAATGGGGATACACATCACCACTTCAAACTCTATAACTCTTTCTTTTAATGAAATGTTAAATTACTATTTCTTCATTTAAGAATCAAGAAGTTGTAATCCTATGATGAAATACACTGCATTTTTTAGAAAATTTTTGGAGTCTTAAAGTAAAAAAGAGTCGCAACAACATGATTCAAGAAGTCTAAAAAAAGAAAGAATTGGATCAAAATTAAGGCAAATTGATTTTATTTTCTTAAATCAAGTTTGCTTTTAAAATTAAAATAAGTTTAAGGCATGGAATGAATAGTAAAAGTATAGTTAGAGCAATAGATAAATCCAACAACTAGAAAGATAAATATCATAGAAAATGGTCAAAATTAGATTAAAATCCAGAAAAAAAAAACATCTAACAGAGTTATAATGCAATAGTAACTAAAAACAATAATAATTAGGGAACGATGCTAAAGGAAGAATATTATAATAAGACTAGCTAAAAACCAGAAATGTCCAAAGTAACAACATCTTGAATTTCATCAAGCTATCCCTTCATCTTATTCTATTGACTATAAAGGCCCTTAATCTCTATATTCATATTCACTTCAATAGAGCCCAACCTTTCATTTATTTGTCAGTGTGACTATTCCATTGACTCAAAAAATTGTGATTGTTGAAGCTAAATCTGCTTTGAGTGAGTCAAAGTCTCACTTTGGAAATTTGTTGAACCACCAAAACTAGATCTCCCAAATGCTAACCCACCTTGCCCCATTCACCTCCCATTTATAAATTTGAGTTGTATTTGATGTAGGGCCTTCTCATTCATTATAGTGGAGCTATCCACATTTTCAACCTCCTTTTCCAAAGATAAAGGAACATGAAAATGTGAAAAGACCTTAATTAGTATCATCCCATAAGGTAGGAAGCTTTGATTTGGCCCTGCAAAGAAAAGGCCCAAATATGTAAGGATAAGGTATAGGATGTTAATTTCCAATCCTTTTTTCATTGCCCATATTAGAAAATTTTCATCTTTAACTATGTTGGTGGAGTTGGTGTGGCTAAATAAGATTGTTTTCAGAATTTAGTAGTGAAGGAGACGATCCTCCATAGACAATCTAGTGATCATGAGTTTACTAGTGGTGAAAATTAGAGTAGACTTGGGGAAAGAGAATTTTGACAACTTCTTCTTTTGAGTACTCTTCGACATCTTTGCTTGCAATAAAATTATACCCTCCTTTTTCCATTCCAAAAAAATTGCATAGTGTCTATACATCCAAATTTATGGCCTTTCTCATAACAAATGCAGATAGTTTTCCATTTGCTACACCTTGGTTAGCATAGAACATTCGAACTAGCCTAGGGTAACAAAGGGCACTATGACAAACAAAATTGAGCAACTTATACTTCTCTAGCAAATCATGTAATTCTAGATTACTCTTCTTAAGAAATCTTTTGTCACAACATTTAATTGGAGATATAACTTTTCTTTGTATTTAACATACCTTTCATAAGACTCTACATTAAGGAAGAATTTATGCTCCTCAATAGCAACATCAGTATGATACACCCTCCTATCGCCAATAACTTTCTTTCTCTTCTTTGAACTAGTGGCAAAATAGTCAATCATGATAATTTGTGAAAAAAAAAAGAAAGAGAGAGATTTGGGGAAATTTAAGGGTTGTGGGATTTAGGACAAATTGAAGGTTTTAATCAGTTAGATTTAAGGGTAAAATGTATGAGAGTGTTTTGGAGAAGAGAATTTGAGTTTAATCGATGAAATTTTTTGAAAATTTCAAGTGAAGGCGGTAAGGTTTGAGAGAGGGTGACTAGGGTTTGAGAGAAAATGGTGAAATTGATTTAAAAAAGGCATGTGGGCTTTATATACTCCACTCATGATTAGAATCACGAGCCTAGAAATGCATGTGCTATTCAAATCACAAGCATGACTTTGAAGGAAAGATTAAACAATTTCAACACCAATTTGACTCATGATTAGAATCATAAAGCTAGAGTTGGTTGATCGATTCAAATCATGCACCCAGTTGAGCAACTAGAAAGAATGTAGAATTTGATGATTCAAATCACAAAATGAACTGGAAACCTCGATTCGAATCAAAAGACACCAAACTCCAAATATTCAACACTTACCCAGAAACACAACATGAAAATGGAACTTTTAAACCATATAATCGATTAAACAATATGAAGAGTCAACAAAGAAAAACAAGGGACCTACAAAAAAGATTTGAGGAACTCTTAGATGTCTAAATTCGTATTGATTTAAACAAATTAATGAAAGAAATTAAATTGAAATAGAAAATTCAATAGAAGTTACTTGGGAACCAAAACAAATCAAATTAAGTAAGTTCATTATCCAAATAATTTAGCATGCCTAATTCTCTTCTAATAAATGCAAATCAATTTTCATCAAAAGATTTTGTAGATGTGTTAGTAAGTTGAAAACTAGTTTGAACAAATCAGTTTGTAAAAGTTCAAATTTTTGTGAATTAAAATATTTAAAAGAAGTTTAGGAGAAATATGGAAGGGAATATATTTTTTTTAGAAAAAACAAATTTTGAAAAGATCAAAGAACAATTTTTTTTAAAAAAATTTATATAAGCATATCTCCTTTCAAAATTTACTTAAAAAAATTTTGCACATGTTCGAAGTAACTAGACAATATAGCTCAAATAAACATCATGAAAGGATATTCAATAGGGACAAAAGAGATTGAAATTATCAAGATTTCCCTATGTGCAATGACAATAGGTATAAAACAATAATTAAGCACATTGTCATCACAACCAATTATATTTTTCATAATTTTTTTTAAAACTAACCAAGAACAACTTAGACAAAGAGTATCAATCAATCCAATATATGTTAATGATTCATAAGAAGAAATAAGGATAGGGACACTCATTGATTAAAGCAAGACATGGTCCTTCTTGTTTATAGTCATCTCCTTTTTAATTCTTATCATTTGTGCAATAATAAAAATATATTGATCTTGATGAGAAAAAAGCTATTGATGGTGGAATTTGGTAAGCCCAAAATTCGTTAACTAGAAGAGTCCTTGATACCCCAAACTATAGTCTGGTTTATATGTAAGAGAGATAGAGGGAGGTAGAGATGGAGAGGAAGAACAAAGGAGACAAGAGTTTTAACGTGGTTCAGCTAAAGTTTATTCACTAACCTCTACATCTATAGTAGTATTATTCCTGGGAATGCTTGAGTACATAGAGATAGTTTATAGTATTTCCATATTTTGCAGAGTGTTTTCTCTATCTAGAATTGGCTCTCTCCGAATCTTAACCCCTATTGATAGTTATAGGGGTGTAATCTAAAGAAGGGGAATTAATAATAGTTTAAGTACAAGTTGATCCCTATTGATTGACATCTGCAAGTTGGCCATGCAAGTTGGTCCTTGCCTTAGATTCAGCCAAAATGAGTCTTTTGGAATATGGTTGAGGTGGCATGTTTTGACCAACGAGTTAGAGTTCATTGTCAATTCACCTAGAACCACTCCCTGTACTTTCACCTTATGATCTGAGCTCACGGCTAGGGGCCTTGTTTAGTGACCTTGAGCTAGGCTTTTTCCAGTTTGACTTGCCTTATTGAGCTTTTGCTAGCCTATTTCACATGATACTAAAAATATCCATAACATTAGGCCCCCTAACTCTCAATTCACTTTACAGACAGGGAGCTAAAACTTATTGGCAAAATTTGACACTTGTATTCTATGGAGTTGGAGTTGTCATTTCAGACTTCTTGTCTTACTATTTCTGGCTAGACCATGCTTTTTGATGTGCATATCTTATAGCTATAGCGTGGTAGCCTTATCTTTTGTTGGACCATTTGATTAAGAATAGCTAACGGTCTCTGGATTCATCGGGGAACCTAAGTGGTCTATATAAGATATGAGGAATTCTTCTTTTTTTTCTCCCAACAGGCCTAATGGGTGCATTAGCTAAGCCCCCCATACTTTGAATGTTCTGGATTTTTGATGAAGTGTTATGAGGTGTGCATGACCTACTTCGTAGGAGATTCCTATGAATAATTCCTCTCTGAGGATCCTAGGAAATTTTGTAATATCTTTCATAATCTCCTCATGAGGATGCTAAATAATGTAGCTCTTTCACCTTTACTCTTTGGCCTCCTTGCATGATGAGTTAACCATCAAGTACGGAGGGTAATAAAGCTAAGGGAGGAGCTCTTAGCTTGGGAGGAGGATGAGAAAAAGCTTGACTAGTTTGCCTACTCCTACTTATAAGATCTGACTCTTAAAAGCCAGTTCCTTCTTTTACACTAGCTATAAGTTTATTCTAATCTTGTACTTTGAATCTTCTTGTATAAATTCACCTCGTTGAATGAAGCTTTCAATGAATGAACTATTTTTCATAAATCATGCTGGATGTTTTGTATGTCCCAAAAAATAATATATAGGTTGACATGAATAAATTCCTACAAATTACAGCTAAATAAAATGTGAAATTAAATGACCAATCAGTCATATTAATGATTCTCAATTGACAATGAATTAGAGCACCAGAGTGCCTTAGCTGGTAATGAATTTAAGTAAGAGTTGATGGTTCGTATGAGAGTTGTGAGCAATAGGTTGCATGCATGCAATGCTTGTGAGTTGGTTGCATGCCTGTATTTGGCAGATAGTAGATCGCATCAATACCCAGCCAGTAATCTTGTCACTTACGCTAGTTGCGCCATAGTAATCTTGTTGCTTAGTGGGTAATGGCCCTACTAGCAATTTTTGTTACTCAGGCAAGCCATTCAATTCTGCTAGCAATTTTGTTGCTTAGGTAGGTCATTTGAATATGCCTTAGTAGGTAATGAGTTTATTTTAGTGCCTTCACACCTCAGCTAGCTTAGAGCCCTAACTAACAAATTACAAACATATGGTGCCAGGTAATAGGTCATATGAATGTCAAGTAGTAGGTCAGGTGCATATGGTGCTTGAGAAAGTTGGTCATATGCAGGTGGTAATAAGTTGAATGCATATGATGCCTAAGAAAGTTGATCGTATACATGACAAGTAGTAAATCACATGCATAAGATGTATGAGAAAGTTAGTCATGTGCATACGGTAATAAGTCACATGCATTCGATGCCTAAGAAAGTTGGTTGTATACATGACAAGTAGTAAATTGCATGCATACAATGCTTGAGAAAGTTGGTCATATGTAGGCAGTAATAAGTCACATGCATATGGTGCTTAAGAAAGTTGGTCATATGCATGCATGAGTAAAAGGTCATTTGCATATGGTGCTTGAGAAAGTTGTTCGTATGCATGCGGTAATGTCAGGTAGGTCACACTAATATGGCACCGAAGAGTAGGTCACATTAGTCTGGTAATGTCAGATAGGTGGCACTAATGCAGTGCTAAAAAGTAGGTCGTATTAGTGCAATAATATTAGATAGGTCGCACTGATGTAATGCTGAAGAGTAGGTCACATTAGTGTGGTAATGTTAGATAGGTCACACTAATGTGGTGCTAAAGGGTAAGTCACATTAGTGTTGTGCCTAATTGCAAACCAATATTTTAGTCTTAAAGATAAACCATCTTTGGATTGGATAGACAAACCTACTTCCTAAGTAGTGGGGTAAGAGTTCATTGCTGAAACAGCAGGGTGAGCAGATGCTCAAAATTCTAATCTTGGAGGACTTCAGCTCCTTTTCCATCGAGCAGTGTACCTCATTCCCCTAGTTAGATTGGATCTTTCTATTTAATGTTTTGTAGAAACCTTATGCAACATAGAGTCATGAAGATTTCAAGGAAAAACTCTTTATTAGCTTCTGAGTAACATTACAAAGTCGTATGACTTTGGTGGCAGATGCTTGCTTTTGCTCGGGACCCTATTATGATTATCAAAGTTACCATCTTGTAGTTCATACCACATAGTCTTTTAAGTGACCTCTTTTGATCAGTTCTTCGATCACATCTTTGAGTGCCTGGTAGTTTGATGCATCGTGTTTGACCTTATTGCAATAAGCACAAAACTTGTTTGAGTTTCTGTATTCATAAGGAGTTCTTATGGGTCTGGGCTACCTGAAATCTTCCCTATGCCTTTCAGTTGCGTATATCCTACCTAGGGTATCAAATAGGATGCTGTAGTTGTCATGGTGACCTCGAGGCTAAGGTCGCTCTTTCCTAGCCTTCTTTGCAAGCTAGTTATTAGAGTCATCATTTTGACCCTCGTTGCTCCTCTTTTCATTTTGGCTAGAGCTACTCACCTTGTCTATATATTCAGACCTATTTAGGCTAAAAGTCTCTTCTCACTTTATCTATTCAGCAGCTCACTCATAAAACTCACCCAGGTCACTTATTGGGGATTTATATATGTTCTTGTATAACTTTCCATCCTTTTGGAGTCCAGTAGAGATCATTGTGAAGATACTCTTATTGGATGGGTTCTCCACATTGTTGACCTTGTGCCTAAACCAAGTGATATAATCTTTTAGCGATTCATCCTTCTGCTGAAAGATCGTTATGAGGTGGCAAGGTGGTGTGAGCTGCCTTCTTAGTGCCTTGTATTGGCTAATGAATTTTTCCTAGCATTCATTCTAACTATGAATGTTATGAGCTGAAAGACTCATAAGCCAACTCCAGGGTATGTCTCCAAGGGTGGCTGAGAAGACATCGCATTTGACCACCGGATTGGTTGTTTGGAGGTCCAATAGAACATTGAATGCACCCAGATGATCATATAGATCACTTTCCCCATTATATTACGAGATTGTGGGGATTTTAAATTTATGAGGAAGAGGCTGCATCTCTATTTCTCTAGTGAAAGGAGTCCCCTCCTCATATCGATCTTGGCTATTCTAAGCTCAAAAGCGATCCTCTAATTGTTTTACCTTCTAGAGCAATTCCTTTACCACTGGATCTCACGTCTCAGATCTCTAGCTAGAAGTTTGTGGGCTCTTTTTACCTCTTTGGTCATGGAAGTAACAACCTGAGGTTTGCCCTAGTTAAACCTATTCAAGCCTTTCACTTGATGCGAGCTCTTACATCACAAACTATCATGGTTTTTACGGGCTTGACGGACCCTCAATCTTGTCTAAGAGTGGGAAGAGTGAGTTGAATCGATGCACTGGAGTTCCCCTCTGGGTGTGGCGACCCTATCCTATTTTTGTGTGACCAAGGTTTATGCTTGTGCTAGCACTTTAACCACCTTAGTCAGCTTGTTCACTGTATTTTCTAGTGTTTGCTGACATTAGCACCATGCTTGCATTTTGTTAGTTTTGGCAACTTGTCACTAGTCTACGGGTGGTAAACCGGTGATAGCTTTGGCAGAGGGAGTAACGAGTGTAGTCGACGCAAAAAGAACTGGTTTCTACTCCTGTTCCATGTGACCCTCTAGATGGCTAGTCAGAGCATTCGGATTTCTAGTAGTTCTTCCTCTTATCATGATATTTAGAGGAAAAAATCAACTAGAGTGCAGATGAGGGCTCTCCTTCTAGCACCAAAATGTTGATAAAGGAATTTGGTAAGCCCAAACTCCATTAACTAGAATAGTCTTTGATACCCTAAACTACAATCTGGTTTATATCTAAGAGAGATAGAGGGAGGCAAAGATAGAGAGGAAGAACAAAGAAGACAAGAGTTTTAATATGGTTTGGCTAAAGTCTGTTCACTGACCCCTGTATCCACGGTAGTGTTATTCCTGGGAATGTTTGAGTATACAAAGGATAGTTTACAGTATTTCCATATTTTGCAAAATGTTTTCTCTATCTAGAATTGGCTCTCTTCGAATGGCCTTTCCCTTTTTACAGTAATCTTAACCTCTATTTATAGTTACAGGGGTGTAATCTAAAGAAGGGGAAATAATAATTGTTTAAGTACAAATTGATCCCTGTTAATTAATGTCTACAGGTTGGCCATGCAAGTTGGTCCTTACCTCGGGTTTAGCCAAAGTGAGTCTTTTGGAAGATAGTTGAGGTAGCATGTTTCAACCGGTGAGCTAAAGTTTGTTGTCAATTAACTTGGAACCACTGCTTGGACCTTCATCCCATGATCTAAGCTCACGGCTAGGGACCTTGTTTAGCGACCTCGAATTGGGCCTTTTCCAGTTAGACTTGTCTTATTGGGCTTTTGCTAACCCATTTTGCGTGATACTAAAAATACCAATACCAAAAACTTTCCTTGATGTGATTGTCTTTGGAAGAGGATTATAAGCTAATGATTGATCATTTTGTGAAATCTTCAAGTTAAGACTTGATCTTCTAACTCCTTCAATCTTCCGAAATCTTGAAGTTGAACTTATGAATCTTTTCACAAATCACAAAGGTTCAAGCAAACTTTTGAGCACAAAACTTAACGTTGGAAATTAGGGTATATAAAACAAATTATTGAGATTATTCTAGGAAAGTGTTAGCTTTGAGCACCATTCAAGTACTTCTTGGAACAAAATTAAGATTGATAGAAAGTATGTAGTAAATATTATAGCATCAACCAAGCAACTTTGAAACTAGGAGATAAAAAAAAGCTTAAAAAATTATTTTGAAAGCAACAAGAATTTATTTTAAAAATATATATACTAAAGAAAAATGAATTTTGATTTTAGAAAACATGAAATTATAAAAACTTATATAAAACATTTTGAATAGCCAAGAGTGTAAGAGTACAAAGGCGTACCTAACCATCAAGAAAACAAATAGTCACCAATAACACTCAATTTTAAAGAAATGAGCTCCTTTTAATATAAGTATGATCATTGAAAAAATATGAAGCCATTTTCTTTCAAAAATTCAAACATAGGCAATGAACACTTTCAAGAAGCATTAGTTATATACTTGCTTTGCTAGAAGCAATTACCTTTCTTTAGCTCAAAAAGGACATATCATTTTAAAGATAAAATGAATTGTAGCAATGATATGTTTAAATTTTAACTATCCAAACTCAGGAAAGATATAAAGCATATTTTGCGTAGAGAGGATAGAGTATACCAAACATTTGAATTAACATTCCTCTTTGTGGAAGTTAACTGCTTTGAGAGTTGAATTGGACTACCCTCAAATTGAACTTGTCTCCCATTTTCATATTGTGATAGAGGAAGTACTACTTTTCTATTCTACAATATAACTCTAGATAATTTCTTTGGTACCTGATTAAGACTTGGGTCCATGACGGTTAGATGAATATCAATGTAAAATGCTCATGAGAAAGATTGATTAATATAAGAAAGAGTGTACAAAGATCATAATCTTGTAAATCAATTTTCAAAGTATTTGCATATCTTCCATATATAACTAATAGACAATGAGGTTTAAGGAAACATATGTTGAGCATTGCAAACCCTTATATTAAGCTATAACATCAAAGAGCTAAGGCTAAATGAAGACAAAGTAAATCATGTATTCAAGGTAATATCTCAAGTGCATAAATGATTTTGATCAAGATGAAACATAATCTTCATTTGGAACAATTTCATCTCTTTTTTAATGAATATCAAATAGAGTAACACAAAAGGTGTAAGAAATTGATACCTTATCCTTTTCAATGAAAGGATGAGTCTTTCTTACCCATTGTTTCTCCTTTGGCGGTTTGAGTTTTGACAGTTAAAAAACATGTATTTGAGAAGCTTTCATTCTATCAAACTTTCTTTTTCTACCTTTTTCTTTTAGAAAAGCTTGTATTGAAGATTTCGTCTTTTCATGACCAAATTGTCTAGCTTTGCAAGAATTTTTTTGTATAATTAAAGTACCAGGAGGACTTTTTGGCATCCACTTCATTTTGGATCCTTCAATATTAGTACTCAAACATTTTGAAACCTTAGGAACCCAAATTTCTTTCTTTCTCACATAAGAGTTTCTTCTAATAGGGCATAAATGAGAAATATGACCTTGATGACCATAATAATAGCAAATAAAGAATTCCTTAGAATTTGATTTTTCTTGATAAACACATTTAGAAAAATTTGGCATTTTGTAAAAACTGCATTTTGATTCAATCTTGCCAAGAGGCTCTCTAGACTTTTCAAGATTAAAGTATAACTCTTCTCTCAAAGACTTGAAAAGTGAACAAGTTGAGTGTTTAAGATCCTTTAGGGATAAATTATTTTCAATTTGGAAGTCACAAGAAGTTGAACAATCAAATACCAAAGATATTCTATCATTATGCAATTCTTTGAGGCTATATGAGTCATCATAACTAAAACTAGTATTAGGATTAGAATTATATGCCTCCAAGTCCTTTTGAGTCATCGAGCTTGATTCTTCCATTTGAAGCTTGATGACTCTTCTTTGGAACCATCATTTTCTCTATCTTGAAATTCTTCATAAGGAATCATGGAACACATTTCACATTCTTACAAATCTTCTTAAAGAATTTCCTTGACAATATCTTCCTCTATTTCATTTTCCTTTTCATGCTCAACACAAACACTCTTGTCAATAGACAAATAATTGTCAAGATAAAAGGCACTAAGAGTGTTCCAAATTTCTTTGGCACTAGAGCATTTAAAAACTTTGGCATGAGCATCACCATTCAAACTATTATGCAAAATTTTCATAACTTTAATAGTCAAAGGAAAATCTCTTTTATAAACATTATCTCATTCACTCTTTGGTTTGAAAGTAGAGCCATCCGCAATGATATCCCATGAATATAAATCAAGAGCTTGTAAAAAGTACTCCATTTTTCCTTTCCTAACCTTAATGTAAGAACCATCAAACAAAGGAGGTTTACAAATATCAACATATTCAAACAATAGAGATTTTGAAATATCACAATTTTCTTTCAAAAAGGTGCATTTCATGGTTGCCATGGATCCTCTAGAGACGGTTAAGTCTTTTAAAAAGAGCTCATAGCTCTGATACCAATTATAGGACAAGGCAACCCACACCCAAGAGGGGGTGAATCGGGTGTTTTGAAACTTTTCATAATTTTTTGTGTTCTCTTTGAAAATTTCTTAATTTTGGAAAGTCATAGTATAGTTTTAATTCAAACAAACCCAAGATAGTTTGATAAAGATGTTTGCACATAAGAAATAACAAATCAGAGATCTTGTTCAAAGTAACTCATTTAACTATACATAGGTAAGGCTTCAATGAGCACATTCAAATATGGAAATAGCTTCTTTCAAGTAGACCAACTTCTAGGTGAAAAGATGAATAATGAAGCACAAAATGCTCAACAAATTTTAACAATAAAAATAGAGCATCCCACAATCTCATTCATTAACAAGAGCAAAAATAGATAACATAAAATAAATTACTAGAAAATAAAGAGAGTAGGGATAGAGAGATTTAAACATAAGATTTATAGTGACTCCCTTCTGAAAAATAATTTTCAAAGCATATATCCACTTTTAAGCTCTCAACCAAGCGTAAATGTACTAAAATATTAATTCCTCTAAGTTTAAGTAGGCACAAGGAGAAACATTTACAATGATTGATTAACCACAACCAAAATCCCCTTTGAGAAACTAAACCACTCATTCAAAAAGAGAAAACAAAGAGCTCAACCACTCTTTTAACCCTAGGTAAAGCTACCCTAGGAAACTTAATAGTTTTTAAAAAGATATGATAGAAATTTAAAGAATTTTATAGTTCAGATTTACAAATTGAAGCTCAATAGATATAGAATCAATCAAATCTAACTCATATCAAAGAATATAGATAAAGAGTTGAAGCACAGATGAAAAAAGAATATTTGCCTCTTAAGAATTAGGGTTTTTCTCTAAGAAATGTGTGAAATAGATATTTATAGCAAAAGAACATGTCACTCAATAAAAATGACCGTTATTACAAAAATTACCCATGCAAGCGTGATTGTGAATTCAAATTTCAAAGTTCGAGTAGAATTGTGAGGCATTACAAGATTCAATTTTAAATGCATTAATTCAAATCACTAAAATGCAATGCAAAATTCAATTCTGCTTGCTAAAAATTGCAAACCTTCTATAAGTTTAGGAATACATGTAACTAGAATGATTATAATTAAGAAAACAGAGTTTTGAAAGATCGATTCGAATCATAAAAAATTAATTCAAATCGCAAGGCAAGAATGTTTCCCCTATTCTCACAAGTATGATCATGATAGTTAAAAAAATATCAAGTTAAATTGCAAGACCTAGAGAATGAAAATTAAACTTTTGCAAATCCATTCCAAACCAAATTACTCTATTTTAAACTTCATAAACCAATCCAAATACATGATTTCAAATTAAATGAATATGATAAAACATTTGAGAACAAGTTGGAATGTTTTTTATGAAAATATTTCAAAAGTTTTTTTTAGTAAAATCTTAAGGCAAACCTTCCAAAAGTAATTTAAAGAAATGAGTTAAATTTTAATGATTCAATACCTTTATAGAATTATTCTAAATAGGGCCTAATCTAAGTCTTCAACCAAAAGTCTAAGGTCATCCACAAAGATCTATTGAAAATAAATCAATTCAGCTCAATCAAAATCATTTATTGTCATCAAAATACAAGTTTGCTCAATTTAGAAAAATAGGAACTAAGGATAACAATGTGTCTTGTATGTATCTATGTATATACACTACAACAAAATGTGTATTTAGCGGCAATTTAATGGTGGCGATTCTCTAAAAGCGTCGTTAAATACATGGAGGATTGTTGTAGTCAGTTTTTAGTAGCGATTTTGGCACAACTGCCACTACTTACTGATTTTTAATGGGGGTTTCAAGCAAACCGCTGCTGCTAAGAGCCTTTTTCCTAATTTAATCCGAGTTTTTCTACCCTGGTCATGAAAGCCTTAACTATTTTGTTCTTCCCCTCTCCTTCAGCGTTCTTCGTTTCTCCTTTATCCAATCTTCCTCAATCCTAATTTTCAGCTCCAAATCCAAGCAAGTAAGAAATTGCTCTCCTTTACCCGCTTCATTTCATTTTTCTATGTCTCTCCCTTTTGTGTTTTCCCACATCTCAACTTCTCCTTTGCTCTGCTTTTGCATTTTAATCCAAACAGGGAAGAAATTGCTCTGGTTTGTGTGAAATTGCAAAACGCATCTGTTGTTTTTGTGTGTGTTTTCTGTTCCATTTCATTTATGCTTCCTACTAATCGAATCACTAGCTTTTTTCTGCTTTCAATCAGTAGGCTTTCTTATTTGCTACCTCAAGAAGACACTTCAACTACCTAAACTCACGTTACCAGAGCCTCTTTTACTGCCGATCATACATTTGCTGGTCCTGACAGAGATCGATATCTGATCGCTGCCGTTTGGTGCGAGTCAGTCAATGGATCTTCTATTGAGATTGGTGAAGGAGTTTGGTGCATTTTGGATCAGCGGTCACGGGATTTTAGGCCATGAAGTAGGAGCGGTTGCAGACGAAGCTGAAGGCATTTTTGAAGAGATGAAGACGAATACGGCTGATATCGCAAATGTTGTCTTTGAACGTAACTGTGATAGGGAGATGATTCGGTGTGCTTACTCTCGCAAAGGAACATTGAAATTCACTACCAGAAATAATTTAGGGGTTCAAACACATTCCAACTTTTGGTAAGCTAAGCTCCAAACCTGAATTTTTTTTTTCTTTGGATCATTTTTTACTTTTTAGCTTTCTTAATTATCTTTTTGTGGTAATGCCTTAGTTATATGGTTTTGTAGCTTGGCCTGTGAGTCAGCTTACCACTTGTATAATGGCCTACAACTAGAAACAAAATAGACCAACAATTTCTTTTGTCAATAGTTCATGTCCTTTACGAAGGAAAAGATGACAAAATATTTAAGAA
>JANHAO010000605.1:0-39484 GCA_026873985.1 Saraca asoca | reverse complement strand
CAGATGCTTCCAGGATCAAAGTAAGGATTCATCACGTCTACCAGGTAATTCTAAACCTTAAACTATTATTACATGCTATAAGTTCACCTACAGATCTGGCATTTATTGTGATGTTGAATTTCTTTTGAGATTACGAAATTCTTTCATCATCACCAACGTGGTAGTTCTAATATGTTGTAATGCTATCTAGCAGGAAAAATGTAATGTTACAACAAGCTCAAAATCCAAACAGAAGGCACCCTATTGTATTTAGAATGTGAAGAAGCTCAACAAACTTGTGAAATTCATGTAAATGATTGAATAATTTGCATATTTCTGAACAAGTTAATAAAATAGTTTTGCTTGAACATCATGCCTCACTAGCTACCTCATGACTCAACTTGTTTCTTGGGACTTTAGCTTGTAATTGGATTCACATTTTATCTTGTATCTATTTCCTTGATTTATTATATTAAATGTGATATCTTGAAAAAACATACACATTATATAGAATATGAATTACAAAACTACATGTAAAATGTAAAATCTCAACTAAAGACAATGTTCAAATAGTCATTGTATTAAACACAAAATGTGCAATTGTCTTTATTAAAATTCAAACACAAAAAGAAGTTCAAAAGATGAAAATAAGTTGAACGTGTTTGGATAAGTATATAGCAAATTATAGTATGTAATCATCAAGAAAAATGATATGAACAAAAAAGAGAGCTAGAAAAATGCAGCTGCTGTATTGGATAGAATGAAAGTGTCAAATGCAGTTGGTGCTTTGAAGAGCTGAGCACCGATGACAAAACGACAAGCTGTGCACTGAGAGGAACTGCAAGCACTGCATCGTTAGCAAGAGAAGTAACTGATAAAAGAATTGAGAAAGGATGTCAAAAGTATATCAGGTTCAGATTTCATAGGCAACAAAGGGATTGAAATTTCAAATTCCAATTACATTAGTGAGAAATTCTCAATTAAATTTTGAAATTTTTCCATTGATTTATTTAAATAAAGATTTTCACTAAACCATATTTTAAATACTTTAAAATTTTCCATCTAAATTAGTTCCTGTTGATGAACTATGTATGTGGAAAATGTAGTTCTTTTTTGAATAGATTCATCAAAATAAGGATTTAGTCTAATCTACTTCTCAACGCCAACCGCCCTCCTTCTTATCAAAATGTTTACTATTTGTTCACCATATCTCAACTCCCACTTGGATTTGCCTGATGAATTCTGACCGCTAATAATCTTTTGAACAGAATGGAAATATCATGTCTTGAGAAAATGTGTGAAATCTCATGATAGTCTACAATAAAATGGGAAAAATAATTTTCGTTTAATTTATTTTATCTCTTAATTTTAATTTTGCAATATTGTTTTTAAGACTTAATTAATTTTATTGAACTCCGGATGCTCCTTGTGTATAACTTTTATTTATTTATTTTTTTATCCCTAAATAATTTACTTTGCAATCTATTTTTTTTTAATATGTTTCACTTTCTATCATGATCAAAATTAACTTCAAATTTATAAGAAAATTATTAAAATTGGGATATACTGAGAAATAAATTGCAAAGTAAATTATTTAGAAATAAAGTTGTAAATATTAAGACTGTTTCAAATACATGATTGTGGTAGATATTATAAAAAAGATTGTACGTGCAGTTGTAACTTTCTAAAGCCAATAACAAAGAAGTCCTGCATTGTGTTGAAGATATTTAACTGGAGAAAGCGACAGGTTATTTACTTCCAAAATAAAGTTGTGGGAAAAATTCTTATACACAGTCCTGAAATAAAGCCAAAGCCATAATATGGATATATAAAATTAATATACTTTTTTAATTTCTTTCAAAAATTTTAAAAAATTAAGAATAAATTAAACAAAAATATATAGATTTTTAAAATTTTATATTTTTTACATAATTAAATATTCTTTAATCAAACAAAAAATAAAAGTCTGTTTGATAAGTTTTTTTTATGCTTTTAAATTTAATTTATATAAATGTCCTTAGTTTTTAATTTAAAATAAATATTAAAATTAATAACATAAAAATAATTTTTGCCTTTTACCTTTTTATAATTTAAATATGAATGTTCTGAAGGATGCAAGGGATTGTTGTTATAAAATTTTGAGTTTATATCTGGTTGACGAAGTCAAAATTTGGGATTCTTATCTTAATCATATTTTAAGACAAACACAGTTGACATTAATGACCAAATGAACCACTAGCCACCACAACTTTATAAGGATATCCTCGTCTTCTTCAACCTCAATCTCAATCTCAATCTCAAACCCAATTTTTATATCTATTTCGGTCTTTTCCAACAATTTCGTCTCTTGCAATGGATTCAGATCCCGATCACAAACCAAGCAGCTACCCCCAATCCCATGGCCACAAGCACCAGAAACCCTCCAACAGCGAGCTTCTCTCGAGCGCCAAGCTGGTGGCGGAGGCGGCTCAGTCCACTTTCCGCCATGAATCTCACAAAGTGGACAAAGGCAAGGTTGCTGGAGCCGTCGGGGATCTTCTAGAAGCTGCTTGTCACTATGGCAAATTCGAAGAGAAGAGCTACGGGAAATACGTTGACAAGGCTGAGGATTATCTGCACAATTACTCCTCCCCCCACTCCACCGCCGGAAAGTCTGAACATGTCCAACCGGAGTTACATGGTGAGGGAGGCCATTCTGGGAAACCGGATTCGCATTCATCAAAGCCGGAGTCACATGGTCATGGAGGCCATTCTGGATCTGGAGGTGGATTTGGGGATTATATGAAGCTGGCTCAAGGGTTCATGAAATCGGATGACTCATCAAAAGTGGATTCACACGGCGGCGGCCACTCCGGAGGTGGTTACGGAGATTATGTGAAGATGGCTGAAGGATTCCTGAAAAAGCACTGATTTGAGAATTATGGGGTCTGTGGATCTCCTTGAATAAAATGTTGATGTGTATTTTTATGTAAATCTAATCATGATTAACGAAGCTTTTGCATTTTGTAGGTGAAATATCAGTCCCCTGAATGAATAGATAGAATTAATCATGATATGCAGAGTCAGTTTAAGTAATGGGTGGAATTGAGTGTTACTGTCTGTGCATTTCCTTTGTATATTCCAACCCAAAATTTGAGATTCCCTTCAAGTTTTATTCATGTCCTAGAACTTCATATTGCTTATGGGTAAACCGTATCTAAATAAATTTAGGATCGATTCAATGCATCTGTCCTTTGATTCCTGATGGTAAAGTAAGTTTAAAATCTAGGAGTTTACAAGACTTTGGTGTAAAATATTATAAGAAATTTTAATAAATAAAAATTTTACTTTTATCAAAAGTGAACTTCTGTGTATCTTTTAATCTTTTTATTGGGATAAAATAAGAATATTTATTTATCTATGAAACATATTATTCTTAACTGTTTTCCTCATTTAAATAATATTGAAAATATAAAATTTTTAAAAGTTTATATATTTTCATTCAATTCGTTCTAAAAATTGTATACTAAATTAATTGAAAATAACCGTTGTCCGCGTTGACATAACTGTTAGCTTCTTCTGTATTTGAAAGCTCTTTGCACATAAAAATGTTCATGACACACTTCGATCAACATTTATTAATCGTTTTGAACGTCGCCCCTATTAAACTCTATCACTGTTTATGCGAAAATAAAAAGAGTTATTACAAGAATTAACAGAAAAGTTACACGAAAAAGATTAGTTCTTATTTGATACATTTCTTTAAAAAATGTTTACATAATTAATGCATGATTTTAAAAATTTTGGAATCCCGTTTCATTAAGCCCTATCCTTATTTATACGATTTTTTTATATGCATTTAAAAAAAATTAAAACATCATTTTAATTTTTTATAAATGTAAGTTTTTTTAATTTAATCATTGTTTAATTTTATTTTCAATTTAATCCTTAATAAATTTAATTTCTTTTAATCAAATTCTCCTATTTATTTACTTCACATCTTATGAAGTAAAATAATGATTTAGAATTTTAAAATCTTATGTAATGCCACTTAATGTTTGTATTGATATTAAATATAATTTGTATAAAAAGATTAAATATTTATATGCATTAAATGATAAAAAAGAAATTAAGTTAGTTATCTTATGTCCTATTTTTAAGTTAAAATTACAAAGTAGAATGATGATATAGAAGATATTATGTAAATATTAGAAAGCATCATATCAAATTTGAGGCTTTCATATTATTAATTTCATTAATAAAATTAAATATAAAAAGACAAAAAATAATCAAATTAAATTGAAAAAATTAAACATGGATCAAATTTAAAAAACTTTGTATACCTAAGAAAATAACATAATGTTTTAGTCTTAAAAAACCTCTATTTTCATCACTTTTTTTTGTTAAAAATGATAACTTTTATATAAAAATTTACAAATTTTAATACTTTTTATACAACTTTGTCAAATAAAATTATGATTTTTTATGTATCTTTTATATATGAATTTTATACAAAATATAATTTTTTTGTAAAAAATTTATGATTTTTATATTAAATTTTATAAAAAAATACTAATCTTTTGACATATTCCGAAGCATTATCCTTAATTATTAATTAATTTAATATTTTTATACAACTTTGTTGAATAAAATTATGATTTTTTTATGTATTTGTTATATATGAATTTTATACAAAATATAATTTTTTTGTAAAAAATTTATGATTTGTATATTAAATTTTATAAAAAACATACTAATCTTTTTGACATCTTCCGAAGTATTATCCTTAATTATTAATTAATTTAATTTTAGATACGTTCGCCGGGGACAAGTACGTTTGCCGCGGATCCCTGTCCAAAATCCAAATCCAAATCCGGCAAAGGTGGCGAATTTACCGTACTGTGCACTGTGACCATCTTCCCTGTCAGCATTCCAGCCTCAAACGCAGTAAATTCCGTGTCGCGCCGGGCAACCGCTACACCAAGGCAGCTCCATAACTACGTCGTTTCTCCCTTCTTCCCCTCTCTCTCTCAATCATATTCTTCCCGTTGTTGTTGCTGTTGCAACTGCGTTAAAAAGCATTGCGCTCGTGGGAAGAGAGGGAGAGGGGTGAGACAGAGAGAGAAAGAGAGTACGGATCTTCCTCTATCAATTTCTGTCCCTTTCTCTCTTCTTTCTATATTCGTTGGAACTCTGATCTATTAGGAAATTAAGAGTAACCTTGCATATCAAATTGTGTTTCAAATCCTGCAGTTGAAATTATTGAAGGTGAGTTTTTGGCTCTTAAATTGGCATATATGTTCTGAATTGTTTCGTATTCTGAATTGTAATTGCTTTATTTGGTTATTTTTGTGGGAAAAATAAAAGGAGAAATCAATCGGATTTTGTTGTTTTTTGTGCCTTAATTGTATTTGAATCCCATCATAATCTGTCTTACTGACCTCGAGGTTTTGCTTTTAATTCTATAATTTATTGGGTTTAAAATGTATAGCGAATTTTATGATGCTATTTCAAGTCTTGATTTGATTCCGTTTTTGGTTGAATTATCTTCACTTATTTTTCTTTAACCTATGCTCACGTCTTGTTGTTTTAAAAAGTTGTTGACCAATAAGCCAGAAAAAAAAAATGCACTTCCGATTTTGCAGATTTGCTAATGTTAACACGGTATAATTTGAAATTTGGGGTATTGACTGATCATGGAGTAAAGATTTTGCAATATAGTAGTTTGGAGGCCACATGATTTAACCTTTAATTGTTTTTTATTTTAGATGCTGAATACAGATTTTGTATGGATTAACTATATTGGTATAACTCACTCTGGTTTTGGCACGGTCTAACATTTAATACAGTGATTATGTCTCATGCACATTTTTAAGTAAAAATGTACACGGAAAGTAATTGGAGAACAATTTCTTCTTCTTTCTTTCTTCATTATTTTGTCTATTAAGAAGGTCTTGATTGTAATTTTTTTTTAGCAGTCACATTGCAATTAAGGTGGTTGTGTATCTTGTTTTGGGTTGCTCTTGTAGGTTCTGATTGATCTTTAAATATAATTCTCGACAGGTGAAGAGTAGTTGCTGAGGCTCAGTTTCAAGGAAAAATTGATTCTTTAGTGGAGAATGGCTTGTGTGCTAGTATTTCAGTGATAGTTGCCCTTGCCAATAGCAAATTTATTCATTGTTCATGATGTGGAGCTTTGCTTCAAACGCCCTTGCAAGCATTAGAGTTAAAAGAAACTCGAGAGAGAATCTTCATGCTTGTTCAGAATGTTCAGATGATGAGGTCTGTTCTAATGCCAGCAGAGATGAAGGGCTGGAATGCCCAATATGCTGGGAGTCTTTCAACATAGTTGAGAATGTTCCTTATGTCTTATGGTGCGGTCACACCCTCTGCAAAAACTGCATATTGGGCCTACAGTGGGCGGTTGTGAAATTGCCTGCACAACAAATTAAGATTCCGCTCTTCATTTCTTGCCCATGGTGCCACCTTTTATCTCTCCGATTGATTTACAGAGGCAATCTTAAGTTTCCTCGCAAGAACTTCTTCCTCCTCTGGATGGTTGAGAGCCTGAATGGTGATCGGCGTAAGGTTATTTCCCCTTGCGTGGACAGCCAACAAATTTTGTCTCCAAAGGGCGACTTTCTTTTGGGAAATATAGCTACTAATCTTAACCTCAGAAGGGCCTCATCAAGCCATGGCTCTGGACAGTGGGGTTCTAACAGTGATGGGCAACGAAACCATTTTTCCCTTCCTAAATCTTTGGATTTTTTCTTTCACTTCACATCCAAGTTCCCATTGATCATCATTTTTCTTCTGATTGCCTTTTTTGCAGTTCCTGGCAGTGCTATTATTTTAGCCCTTTACTTGCTAGTCACTGTTGTTTTTGCTATTCCATCGTTCCTCGTATTGTACTTTGCATACCCTACTCTAGAGAGGCTGGTAAGAGAAATAACTTCTTGATATGTAGCCTCCCTCCGAGATAATTAGAGCATGTAAGTTGAACTTCTGCTAATTCACGACGTTACCGTTGGATTTTTATATAGTTCTTTCTTCCTTTGGTTGTTCATTATCGATTTCAAATCAGTTTTAGGTTGTACATCCTGTGATGGGCTTACTTTTGTGGAACTTGGTCATTGATTTTGATTCCATTTCCCAGATATGGATCATTACCTTACTGTACAAGTTTCGAGTTCTGGATATGTTCTATCATTCTATGATAAATGATTGTGGTGATGACATCTAGAAACGTGTCTTATGTTTTACGTTCTATTATGTGCAGCTTTGTCGGCTTGATTTGGATCCTAGCTTGAGTGTATATATTGTATTGGCTGAGGTAAGCATACATTTGTGACTGAGATTCTGTTAAATTGTGATCATATATGTTTTGTGGCTTTTACTTGCCTATTGTTATCTAACCAACAAACAACAAACCAAACGGAAGCAAATCCAAGTTATTAACCATAATCGATGGTTCCAACAACAATTGATCAATTTCTTTTGTGCTAAAGGAGCATTTCTTACTCATAAGGTCGATGACGTTAAATTGCCAAGTACTTTTGAAAAAATAACATATTAGACAGAAGGAAGTCAAGGATTTGGTTTTCATTTCTGTCAAACCTTTTCCTCCTTTTTGTGTGTAGAACAGTATCAAAAGAACATGCCATTACACAAGAAATGAAGATTTCCGAGTTGTATATAGAACTGTGAAAGAAATATATATACACACTGTAATTAGTCTTCAAACCCAGCTATGTTATAGAAACAGTAGTGATCTTAGAAGCAGGGGCATGATGATGGAACCCTGCCTGTTGTTCTAATTATATTTGTCTTCTCTTTGGCTTTAAGCTCCTCTTTTCTTCGTCTTTGATCCGCTTCAGCTCTTGCTGCCCCGGCAATCTGATCAATATGTTTGATCTCAGTCTGGAATTTCTGTGATGCTTTCAGTCTCCGCCTCTCGACTTGACTCTGCTGTTTCAAGAAGTAGTTTATTAATACATAATTGTTTTAAGTTTTCAACCAAGTATTTAAGAGCAGAAGAATGAAACCTCATTCTTATCCAGCTTCTTTTTGGCTTTTGTTTTCTTCTTGCTTTCCCATGAATTTATCGTCTCTTGTAACTTATCATACCTGCCATTCAATCTCAATTAAGTCTATTCAAGACAAGAAGCAAGAGATTGGTCGTTGTATTTAATTTCTCATTGGAAAGAGTTTCCTCGCTAGAAATTCAACGTAATACTACTGCCAGCTCTGGCAAATGCCTAGTTTATACTTAAAATGAATGGTCTGTTTGGATAAAGAAAATTAATAGAGGAAAAGGAGACGGAATTGAGGATTATTCTATAAAAAGACTAAAATAAAATAGATAATTCTCAATTTCCCTTCCTTACTTCCAAGCAAACCATAACATGAATTACCTTTCTTTTATCCTCTCTAGCTCGGCTCTTTCCCAAGCTTCTGCTTTTGTGCCTCCTGAAATAAGTCTTCTTGTTTGAGGTGGCTTGCCTGGAGGAGGTGGCGATTTTAAAGGGCGAGGCTGTGCAGAAGGCTGCCTTTGGATGCCAATTGGTGGAAGCGAAGGCGGAGGTGGAGGTGGAGGTGGAGGTGGAGGTGGAGGGGGAGGTTTTAAAGAGGCAGGCTGAACAGGTGAAGGAGTCTCAAAAGTATCAGGTTTTCTATCTTCAATGGTGGTCAAGTGCTCACTGAAAGAAGTCTTTCTAATGGATGGTGGTTTTTCAGGCTTCTTTTCACCTGCAGCAATGATCATTGGCACCTTGTCACCTTTGCCATCTCTAGATTTAAATGATCCTAATGCACTTTACATGAGATTCAAAGAGAGTAACACTTCATTTAACTGTACACATATCAGATTCTGATTTAAACTGATCCCATCTATTTAGATTTTACTAAGTGTACAACTAGTAACAATAGTTTACGTATAATATTAAGTTAAAACAATATGATTGAGTTTTGCAATTCATGTCTTTACCTGAGAATCGCTTTGATGCACTACCAAGTTGGGAAATGGGAGATTTTGAACCATCCAATTTGCTCTTGCTCTTTGGTAACGAGCTCTCAGGGCTTTCTGGAATATCTTGTTGGTTTATCGCGTATGCAGCAGCTGCCACTGCAGTGGCATGCTCCAGTTCTCTGGTATCATAATCATGGCTCATTTTCCTTAAAAATTGTCTTTGGAACCAACTTGGGGCCTTTTTCTTCTCTGCAGAAATTGCCACCAGAGTTTATAAAATGTTAATGTGATTTTTCAGCAGAAAAGAAGGAATATCCTATCTGATGGGTTTCATTTTTCTATTTCATCGTCATCAAGAAATCAATTTCCTATGGTCAAATGGAATATTGCTATCTTGTTAAAAGGGGGAGTGTTTTGTAAGAAAAACACTTTTTTTCCTTCTCGGCACCTAGTTTTTATTTTTGAGGGCTGAAAATATATAAAGAATTCTTGGATTCTGCCTTTGTTTTTCCCTCACAATAATACAAATAATCAAGACTAGAGAAGCAAAAGTGCATCACCTTTGAAAGATTGAGTTTTCTGTATTGGTATTTTCTGATCTCTGCTGCCAGTTTGATCAGCTCTCTCTTGCTCTGCACCAGTAAATTTCTCCCTAACCAAGGTGTCCACCATAAACGGATGATAATTTTGAACACCTTAAATTTGTAGTTTTAAATAATATATGAACAAATTTGCTAAAACCCATTGTACTTAAAAAGTTCTCAAGAATATATCATGTATTAGATAAAATCAGTCTTAAATTGACATATGTATCAATTGACATATCATATTGAAGTGGAATTACCTATGTCGCTTACGATAGAATTATTTTATTATTGTTTACTAATTAATATTATATTACTTATTAATATTAATAATAGTGGAACTGTTGGGGCAAAGTTAAAAAAAAAAAAGAAGTAATTCTGTCCTAACACCATTGAGCAAAATATATAATAAATTCATCTATAACATTTAATTAGTTCTTATCTGATCTGTAGTATAGTCAGAAAAACTGAGCACAAACATTCATATGATACATGCTTGACATATATGTGAGAGTTTCTCAATTTTACTTCAATCATTTTATGAAAAAGATAAACACATCTTTATATACAATATGATTTACAGAAATTTGTGCATAGATTTTAGAAAAAATCTTGTGCCCAATTTTCTCTTAAAATAACACTAACATCATCATAGTAAAAAATTATCTATATTAGTGATAAAAATAGGTAATGTGATGATAAACATAGATACTTTTGAATGAGTGCATGATCATCCAACATTTGCATGGGAAAAAACCAGAATTACTAACCTTATCTGCTTCATCAAATTATCCATTCTGTAATATGAAGAAGCCTGTGTTCAGGTTTCTCTTCTATGGTGAATGCTTTGTTATTTTACCATGAGAGCTCTTATTTGAAGGTGAAGAAACTTTGGAATTGGAGAAACTTTGTATAGGTTAGTCATAGGCTGAGATATACTTTGCATGTGATGTCTGGTTTGGAACACAAGGTGCCTTTTTGGTGAAGACATATATTCTTTCCTTCTCCAGAGGCTTTGCTCTCAATATAGGAATCTGTTTGGCCTTTTTAAACTTGTAATCCAGATTTTTCTGTTGAAAATTTAAGGAATCTCAAATTGAGTCTTCTTTTTAAAAGGTGAGAGATTTTTGTGCAAGTAAATGTGTTGCTTTCAAAACTCAATCATAATAGCACTTTGAATATTTTGTCTTATTATCAAGAATTTAGAACCATACAAATAGTTGGAGCTGTGGACGGCACAATTTAGTTGAACACGCATGAATTAAATAATGCAGTTTGAGCTCTTATTATTATAGATGATTGGATCACAAATTGAATTAAACAGGGAATGAACAAATCCAACATAACAAATTAACTTTTTTATTTTTATGATTTTTTTTAGCATATCTATGAGAAAAATGTGACTTTTTTCTGCGTGACTGGCCAATTAAGATTTATTTATTTTGTCGTATTACAATATTGTCCCAGATTTGGCCAGAGAGAGTCCTGTGAATTTTTTTTTTTAATTATGTGTTCGATTTAAATTGGAAGATATTAATTCACATCACCTATATTTTTACTTGAGTTTAAGTTTCTTCCACTAAAAGTTTTTACACTATCAACAAATAAGAATATAACACACATCATTTTAAAAATAACAAGAAAATTTTAATAATTATGTAAAATATTTAAATTTAATCTATTATCAGTATAAATCAATTTAAATTTAAATTTGAAAAAAAAAATGTAAATGACCTCCTTCAACTCTGAGATAATTACATTTAATACCCACAATTATTAATTTTTGTATTCATCTGTCAAACATATTTTTAGGTGATAAATTACACACAACATCTATCTTGTAAACGATTTGAACAAGTGAATGTGTTTGGTTTGACATGCAATTTTGTGAAAAAATCAAGTATAGTTTAGAGGTCTTGTGACTCAAATTTGAGAATAATTTAATTTGTATATTATTTTTCTCATTTTGGAAGTATTTTGATCATTTCGACAAGATTTGCTTATCCAATGCCTGTAGTAAAGCAAATGACTAAGTTTTTTTATATTTTTATCTTTACATCGGTATAATATAATACTTAAATTTATCATAGAGTTATGGGAAAAAGGCTTTATGCGGAAGCAATTTACTACTTATAAATAGGTTTGACAAGTGATTGCAAAAATGAATAATTGTGAATGTTAAATGTAATTATATTTAAGTTGAAGGGGTAATTTACATTTTTTATTTTAATCTTAATAATTTTCCTATTCACTAAGGCTTCATTTAGCACACCATATAAAGCCTCATGGTATATAATAAATAATACAATTGGGACTTTTATAATATTTGGGATTTTCAAATAAATTGTATAAATTATGCAAAAATATCCTCTTATACATCAATTTCTGTATAAGGCTATCTACTCTATGGAAGAGACGATAAAGGCTAATAAGATAGTATTAATATAAATCATATTATTAAAATTTTAAAAAAAATCTTTTATGACATCACCTTTGTTTCTCTTGTTAAGAAAAATCATAAATTATTAAAATAAAAAAAATTCTTATATGCCCCCTCTCTCTCTCTTTCTCTCTCTAATTTTATAATTTTTTAAAAGTTTTTTCTATATAAGATATTTATTGAATTTTATATACTTGAATTGATTTATTCTAAAATATTTATTGCTATCATTTTACATACATATATACATACATATGCGTACATGTATATATATTGGTGAAACATATTATACTATTTTATTATCATAGTGTAAATCTTTAATTTATATTATCATATCTTTTAAAAAATATCAATCATCGAAGGTCATGTTTGTCTGATTGTGCTTCATCTCTAGTGTTTCTCGTATCCAATGATACCGCATCTCAGTGTGCTTTGGCCTTGAATAAAAAGTTAGATTCTTGCTGAGATGAATTGCACTTTAATTGTCACAATACAACCATACTTCTCTTGCTTTAAGCCCAACTCTTGTAAGAATTTTTGTATCCATAAGAGTTCTTTAGATACCTTTGTAATAGTAATGTATTCAACTTATGTGGAAGATAATGCAATACATTTTTGCAACTTTGATTGTCAAGGCATAATTTCCCTTGAAAAAGTCATCATGTATCCATAAGTAGAATTTCTGGAGTCAACATCACCAGCCGTGTCTATATTTGTGTAACCATCTAACACAGACTTATCAGTACCAAAACATAAACAAACTTGAGATGTATCTTTGATATATTAGAGTATCCACTTGATTGCTTGCCAATGTTCTTTATCAAGATTAGAAAGAAATCTGTTCATAACACCAACTGCATGAGTAATATTTGACCTTGTGCACACCATTGCATACATTAGATTGCTAATTGTAAATGCATAAGGAACTATACTTATCTTTTTTTTTTCTATCTCACTTGAAGGAAACTATTATGAACTTAGCTTAAAGTGGCTCACAAGTGGAATCCTAATAGGTTTAGACTTGCTCATGATAAACCTCTCTAATAACTTCTTAGTGTATCTCTCTTGAGATAACCAGAGTTTACCATTATTTTTGTCATGAGAAATTTTCATGTTAAAGATCTATTTTGCTTATCCAAAGTCCTTTATAGTAAAAGACTTGCTCAAATATCTTTTCAGGTAATTAATTTTATTGATATCATGACTAACAATCAATAATCATAAGTAATTTTACCATAACTATGATCCATCATGAATGAATTGAATTTCTTGTACCATTGCCTTGGTGTTTACTTTAGTCCATACAAACTCTTTTTCAGCTTGCATATTAAATTTTCTTTGCCTTTGACTCTGAAAACCTTTGGCTGTTCCATGTAAATTTCCTCTTCCAAGTCACCATGAAGGAATGTAGCCTTTACATCAAGTTGTTCAACTTCTAAATTCAGACTAACTGCTAACCCACACATAACTCTTATAGAGAACATTTTAACCATTAAGGATATTTATTTCTTCAAAGTCAATCCTCTTTATCTGACTAAAGCCTTTCATAACCAACCTTATCTTGTACATTGGTTATGAGATACTAGTATCTTACTTTATCTTAAACATCTACTTGTTTTTTAGTGCTTTATTACCCTTAGGGAACTTCATCAGTTCATATGTCTTATTATCATGTAAGGAATTCAATTCATCTTGCATTGTAGCCACTTTTCTATGTGCTTATCAAACATGCCTTCTTTATAACTCTCAAGCTTTTCCCTATTAGTGAGTATCACATATTCATTAGGTAGATATCTCTTGAAAGAATGACCCTCTTTAGTAGATCTTCCTAACTAAGATTCAAGAGCTTGTTCAGGTAAAACTGGATCAATAGATACCTCAGGCTAAGGTGTAATATCATCAGTCTCTGCATCTTCTTCATGATTATCAATAACCATAGTAGGTTCAGGACTCCTTTTCAGTGTTGTTAAGATCTTCAATAGTTTGGTCTTCAAAGTATACCACATCTCGGCTTTAAATAACTTTCTTATGTAACGAATCCCACAATTTGTAACCAAATTCATCATGACCATAATCCAAGAAAATACATTGTTTAATCTTGCCATCAAGCTTGGATCTTTTATTACTTAGAATGTGCATAAATACTCTATAGTCAAATACTCTCAAATGATTGTATAAGACTTCTTTCCCAGTCCACACCTTTTTTGAAACATCATAATTAAAAGGAGCTGAAGGAGAAAGGTTAATCAATTCCATTGAGTTCTTATTGCTTCACCCCAAAAGGCTTTAGATAGCTTAGCATGAGAGAGCATACATCTAATTCTTTTATTAATTGTCTAGTTCATCCCCTCTACAACCCTATTTTGTTAAAGAGTTTTTGAAACAATCTTCTCAAGCTTGATACCATGATCTTTGCAATATTTCTCAAATGGACCTTTGTACTCACCACCATTATCTACTAGAACACATTTCAATTTCATTCTTGCTTCTCTTTCAACACGTACATGAAATTTAATAAAAACATCAAGCATCTGGTCTTTAGTTTTTTTAGCATAAGCCTAGGCTTTCCTAGAGTGGTCATTAATAAATGTAACAAAATATACATCACCACTAAGAGTTAAATCCATAAAACACATATTAGTATGAATTAAATCAAGAATATTTGATTTCCAATGTGGAGGAGATTTAAAAAATGAAACTCTATGTTGTTTACCACTTAAACAATGAGTATACTTTTTTAGAGACATACCTCTTATGGGAAGGGAGTTTCACTTTGCTAGCACATCAAGTCCTTTCTCACTTAGGTGACCTAGGCACATATGCCGTAACATGAAAAAGTCTTCAATAACATATGCCTCTTCTTTACACAATGTTACTATTATTCGGTAAAGAAAACTAATATTTTCATCTTTTACCACAATTAGAGATCCTTTTGTAAGCTTCCATTTACCTTTATCATAGTAGCTTTCAAAATCCATATCATCAAGTGCTCCCATAAAGAGCAAATTGAGACATATATTAGGAGTGCGTTTGACACTCTTCAATAGTAATTTGCACCTAGTATTAATTTCCAAACTAATATCTCAAATACCAGTGATCTTACATGAACCTTGATTTCCAAATTTAATTGTACCATATTTGCAGATAAAATAAGATGTAAAGAAATCTTTATGAGGAGTAATGTGGTATGAAGATCCAGAATCAACCCAAATATACTCTTCACATGTGAGGTTCAAATACTCATAATAATGAGTAATCACAACCTCTTCATTAGATGCAACTGCAATAGTATGTTTATCTTTTTTCTTGTCTTCACCTCTTTTCCTTTATTTATCTCTTTTCAACTATCGGCAGTTCTTCTTAACATGGTCCATTCTTCCATGATGTAAACACTTCACATCTTTTCTATTTCTAGACTATGATTTTCTTTTGAACTTTCCATGATCATCAGAATTTTTTCTCACTTGCATTTCCAGCATCTAGTATATCTAAATGATTCAAAATCTCATGTTCTCTCTTTCTTGTTTCTTCATTCAACATGTTATCTTTTACCATCGTCAATGTCACCATCCTATTTGGAGCAAAATTACTTAAGGATACAACTAGAGTTTCCTAACTATTAAGCAATGAACTAATTAATAGTAGTGCTTACATCTCATCATTCAAAGTCATACTTATAGCAATCAGTTGATTCACCATACTTTGAAAGTTGCTCAGATGCTCAGTCACCGGACACCCTCATTTATATTTCATATTCACTAGTTTTTAAATAAAAAAGGCTTTATTTTGTGTGATTTTATGCTCATACAAACAGACCAATTTAATCCCCAATTTATGAGGGCTACTCTCAATATACACATGATGGAATACGTTACTGTCAATCGATTGCCTTATCAAATCGTCTTTATGTTTATTTTATTCCAATCTTGATCAATCTTTTTAGTAGATTTAATATCTTTAGCCTCAATGAGATTAAAAAAAATCCTTGTAGCATAATAAATTGTTCATTCTAGGTTTCTAATATGAATAATTTGAAGAATTTAATTTAATCATTATGCCTCGCAAATTTTCATCCATTTAATCATACGCAGTAAAGCAATAACCAAGCTCTTAGTATCACCTATTGAGGAAAAAACTAAAATATATCACAATGAAAAATATTAAATTACCTAGATCAACTTTTCTCATCCTATGTAATTTAATAAATTTAAAGCAAAATTAACTACAGATAGATAAATCAAGAGACTGGTAATTTTTAAGGTGAAAAACTCTTAATGTGAGTAAAAAATCATAAGATCTAATCCAGTAAAAATTCTTCCACTAATAAATTATTAATGGATACAATGTCTTCGTAGAAATTTTAGGGAACAACGTGAATAAAACTCTCCACTAAAATATATAGAATCTTTATATAATAATACTAAACAATTACTATGTAAAATTATCTAGTAGAGAAGAAGAAAAAATTCAAGATAACATATGCATTATACTACCCAAAATATTAGGAATAACATACTTAAATTTTATATAAATTGGAGTAAGTTTCGTGATCAATCTTCTCATAGGATGAATAAAAACAAATGCAAACTTTCTCTTTCTCCGTGGTGCCGACGTAGGACTCGCTCTGCCTCACTCAGACAATTCTCTTTTTCACACCCTTATGCACGCAAACAACAAATATGAAAGGGTTTTGTGGACCACTGGAAGGAACCCACCAACAAAGTCCAAGCAAATAATTAGAAAATTGCAGAAATCATGAAGTAAAACAAAGATTTAATAGACACATTCCATTTCTAAAATTTAAGAAAGCTATACAATGGGATAAAAAAGAAACACAATTAAATTCTAATCTCAAATTTAATTGAAAATTTCCAAAAACTTACGTTCTTGCTCAAAATGAGAGTTGAATATGGTTACATGATTATGTTCCAAGCTCTAGATTGAAATTCCTTAAAAGCAATCTTCTAGTTCTAAATACACAAAAATTTTCACTTACAATTTCTCTCTTAAAGCGCAAAAAAGAATTCACACAATCAAATAGGGAAAATCTCTTTTAACAAAATTATCCTCTGAAGCCCTTGTAGAATCCCCCTCCAAAGGGATTGACTTTAGTCGCAATTAAAGACCACAATGTAACCAGATTTGGTGTTGGGGAGACAAGGGAACCGCACCACCAATCTTAAGCTTGCAAAGTTGCACGAGTGAAGTTGGAAATTCTTGGCATTCCTCTGTTAAAAAAATCTTAAAATTTTGTAGCTTGTGATAGAGTTTTGGAAAGTAGTGTTTCATGACTACTTATTCCTCCTCCGAATCTGAAGTTGGTGTGGAAAGCAAATGGGTTAGTATTCAATAAATAGAATTTGTGAAAAAGACTAACCCAAATTATGATATCCAGATCGATTATATTTCAAAATTTGATTCTGAATTATATACATCAAGTATTAACTATTTAACTCATTTTAACTTTTTATCTTATATGATTCAAGTGAAGTGGTTGTTTTGAGTTAGTCAAATTTAAGACATAACAAATGGAATTAAAACAATCATAAACTTCAAGTTGGTGTAGACAATAGATTGTAACCATCAATAGACCTAACAAAAATGTTAAAACATTTGAATGGGAAAAATTATGAAATCTCACACCAAATAAATTTAGAATTTTATTATAATGAATAAACATCAAATGTTGGCTATTAATACAATCAAATTAATCTTTCAAATCAGGTCATTCGACTGTAGTAATTGCCTTCCACGAGATTTTAGTCAAGATGCAAGCGGGTGTGTGTGTTTGGGTATGACAATAGAATGCATTGGTACGTTAAGAGTAGACTTTGAGTTGCTTGTTGATCAACTTTCGACACTATTTCTAAAATCCCACAAAACTCTTGTAATTAGTAGGAAAATAATAAATATTAAGTAATGCTTTCATGTGCATTGTTTTTTGTTTTTTGCAAGTTTTTATCAAAACACAAATTTTATGAAAATTCGTACATTTTTTCAAAAAAAATAAATTATAAAATATATTACAATTTTATATAGATTTTTCATGCAAAATATATATAAAAAATTGTAATTGTATCAATTAAAATGGCAATACAAAATTTTTTTCTAAAATTTACAATTTTATATAAAAGGTTTACAATTTTTCTTGCAAAAGCTTTCAAAAAGTATGAAACTTTTTATCAAAGTTGGAAGTATTTTGTGTATTCAGTTTTACTCTTCCCATGTAGCAAAACCCTAAATATCAAAACATTCTACATTAAAATTAATTTCTTAATTAGCTAGCGGCAATAATATTCCATAAACTTAATATTTCAGCATAGTAATAAAAAAAAAACTGTGATTTTATCCCCAGTTCAAAAGAATAATCTAAATTTTATATAGGTTGAATTAAAATTTTAGCCCATAGGATTTGTTTCAATTGGTATTTTGTTTTTTCGTTTTTATTTTTATAATAAGTAATTCTTTAGAGTTTATTTTCATCTATAATTAACTCTCTACTTATATTAATGTTGAGATTTTTGTTTACAATTATTCAATATGACTAAGATATATGAATTTAAACAGTTTATCATAACATAACAATAAAGAGTTATTAATTAAAATAATAAATTATTATAGTTTGAATAAATTATTTAGATAGAATAGTATTAAGTTCACTAGAATTGAAAATATGCATGATTGAAATTATGATTCTTGATTCTCTTAATAATTTTTATGACTAGAGTTTTTCTGTTTTCTTTTCTATATAATGATATAACAACACAAATCGATAAACGTTTATCCTATTGAAGAGTTAAAGGCAGAAATCTCTTAAATTAATTATGATAAAGAGTTAATTACAAACGAAATTAAACTTTGATGATCTAATTATAAGAGAAAAAAATATAAGAAGGAAATTATAAATTGAAGCAAATTATAAGTACTAAAAAATTAATTTTATCTTTTATATATAATTTAAATTAAAATTTTAAACATATAACTTCAGCATATCAACTAACCTACTTTCAACATACTATGTTTTAGTACACTAACTTATTCTATTCCCTTTGTCATTTCACAATCTCAATCGTCTTGCATCATAAAAAGAAGGATTATTAAGTAGATTTTGGTAAGAGATCTAGCAATTAGCATCATATAGCAGCCAAAACAAATTATGTAAATACTAAAAGAATGAATAAATTCATCCCTTGAATCGTTTTCATTGCTAGGAAGAAAGAAAAATATAAGCTGATCCATGAAGGCACTACCTATAGTCATTTAAATTGCTGATTTAGAAGCATGAAACGTAAATTCCTCTCTGATATTTGTTGGAGGATGAAAAAGAAGTTCTAGATTCTCTGCTTTTAAGGAGAAAAAAAAAGAGAAGAGCTTTGGTGATTATGATTATGGAGGTTATCTGTGTATGGTAAATTTGAGGGTAGATTTGTAAATCAAAATATTTGTTGGAGGATAAAAAAGAAGTTCTAGATTCTCTGCTTTTAAGGAAAAAAAAAAAAAAAAAAAGAGAAGAGTTTTGGTGATTATGATTATGGAGGTTATCTGTGTATGGTAAATTTGAGGGTAGATTTGTAAATCAAAACACTAAAACTGTTATTAATATTCACATTAAAGGAAAGTTTTAAGCAATGGCATTGGTCAAAGGAGAAAGGAATTTCTTGATTCTGTTATGAAGAAAAAGGGAATATCTGTGATTATGGTTATGGACGTCATGTGCGTATGCTAAAGAAGATCGATTGTGATTGTCTTTCCAATTTGAGGCGCCAGGAATTCTGATTTTAAGTTGAAGAGTAATGTAGAAAAAATTTAATTATGTGCCACTGACATGAAAAAAAAAAAGAAAAATTTAAGTGATGTCAATTAATATTGATCAAATTAAAATGTAACATGTAAAAAAAAAAGTCACATGACTTGCACATAAGAAGTGGATGAAAGAGATAGTTTTTTTATGTCTGCAGTCCCAAATTTTCAACCACAAAACAAATTGAATGGGAGAGTATGCATTCTTTCCTAAGATTTTATACAAAAATTTTGGCATATCTATAAAAATTGCAACTTTTTTTAACAAGAAAGAAAATTTTCATCTAGGGTTGATAAATTGATTGCAAATTTAATCTTAAAAGTTGGTGTCGCAATTAAATACATAAGTTGCAAAATGTAGAGAATTGGCATGTAACTGTGTCTGCAACAATCTTTCATGTTCTTTGTGACTTCTATGGTAATTGAACAACAAAAATAATACAAATTAGAAAAAAAAAAAATTTGGGCTACCTATTTCATTGAGATTCTCAGAAGAACCATTTTTGTTTGTTTCAGTGATTATACAAGCGTGCTTCCTTTGAAAAAAAATAATAAAGAATGTATATTTGTGTTGATTAAACAAGGAAGTCTGCATCAGAAATTTCAAGGACTTTGTGGACACCAATAGGGTTGACACCAGGCCGGAATGCATTCCCTTCAATGTACCTATAAATAGCAAACATGATTACTCAACTCAGTTCAATGAAAATGTTTCCAACTCTGATGACTTGTGTTTAATGGAGAAACTCACATTTCTTTCAAGAAAGAATGCTTATAGAGGGCATCAGGAATTCTCCCTGAAAACTGGTTGTGATCCAAATACCTGAAACCAAGATTTTAAGGGAAAAAAAAAAAAAATCAAATGCTAACAGCTTGTGAAGATGCCAAACATATTTCCTGACATCAAACAAGAGCAGATTCGTTGATGTAATGTAATGGGCAAAATGCAAGGAAACTATGATAAATTCTCAACTTCATAGTGAAATTTAAGTCCAAGTAAGAGCATTACAACTCATGGTAGAGATGAAGCAATAAAGAACTGTATATTGCAACCATGAAATGAAGATCAAATACGATATCATCCATTACTCAAGAAAGGTTTCCCATTCGTAGTTATTACAATATGAAATTTGAATATCTAAAAGTAAGCCATACTCGTAAGTTTCAGGACCATAAGTAAGTGGACAATTGAATCAGATAGTATATGACAGCTCTTAAAGGCTTAAAATATACAATGAGCTGATGGTGGCATGCATGCCCACATCATTGGAATTCAAATAAATGACACGTCAGGAAATTTTTGTAAAATGGAGCAGAAAACCCATAATATTTAGAACACAAAAGTAAAGTAATAACAAGTAAGAAGATGAATATGGCAACAAAATATGATTTCATTAGTTTCATTGGAAGGCAAGGATTGACATTCCAGAGTGCAGCATGAATACAGTAGAGTTAAAAAGTAGAAAGACAAACTTACAAGTAAGTCAATTTAGGAATATGAGCAAGGCTAGAAGGTACCACTCCTGACATTTTGTTGTAAGACAGATACCTGTACAAACAGTCAACATATAAGGAAGTTCCAAGAAATACTAGCTAAAAAGTTAAATAGCAATCTTAAATTAATTGGAACAAGAAAGCACCATTATCATATGATGAGAAATGAAAACAGAGAGAGGAGGGAGGGGCAGAGGGAAAGAAGGAAAGACATTACTTACAAAATTTCGAGACTGGTCAAGTTAGCAAGTTGCGCAGGTATTCCTCCAGTGAAATAATTATTGTTTAGATATCTAGGAATCAGAAAATAATAGAGAACAACTTAGAAACCTTGACATTCTATTTAATACCAAGACTAATGATGGAATGAAAACAAAATAAGTGGAGTCAACTTACAGATTGCGAAGTGCTGGAAAGCAACCTTCAATACGAATGAGTTCCCTTATGGTACCGACCAAATGATTGTTACCAACATCCCTATGAAAATGACATATTAACTTGAGCACATATAAATGTAAGACTAAAATTGGTCACTCCACGGCAAGAGATGCTCTTAAAAAAAATTCAAATATTACAAGTGCCGGAGATATGGTAGAGTGCCCAATTCAGGAGGAATTCTTCCAGTTAAACGGTTTTCGTGAAGATAAAGGTAGCGAAGCTCTGGAAGACTCGCTAACTCCTTTGGGATTTCTCCTTTGAAACTATTGAAGCTAAGATGACTGCATAATTATAATATCTTGATTGTAAATATAAAAAAAATAAAAAAATAAAAACTGACAAAGAGAGAGGAAAAAAAAAACTCTGAATTGCCAGGAAAATTAAAGCTACTCACAGATGCGTTAAACTCTTCAGCTCACCAATTTCTGGAGGAATTGCATCCTGTAATTTGTTCCACCTCAAATTTCTGTAAGGGAAAAAATACAGGTTCAAGGATCAATGATTGCTTGCACAAAGGCAATGGAAAAAGGATACCTTCACGATTTAACAACAGATATTAACATAAAATCCTTTTACTTTGCTAGACAAGCCCACTTCAAAGGGATATGACTTTTATTGCAACAATTTAAAGGGCATAAACAAAATTAGGAAGGGACTGAATAATCATACAGTATTTTAAGATGCTTCAAACGTCCAATTTGAGGAGGAATAGGCCCTGTCAACTTGTTATTATGAAAATCCCTGCCACAAGCACACAGTAATGCAATTAATTCATGAGATCTCAGAAGGGAGTGGGGATATGGATGTACTTCAATGATGCCCATGTTGTGAATTAAAAGGAACAAAAGAGGAGATGAACTATTAGAAATCATTGAGTCACTAATATACCCTTGTAGCATGAGAATCTTAATGTTCTATTTTGGTTTTCATCACACCAATGAATAAAAAAATCCGAGTTATTCACATATATCCATATCGGTAGTTACCATGATATCATATTCTAAATATTCCCTATCTCTCTCTTGGTTAATTGATTCAGAGTGATATATATGCACATTACAAATCAGTAAACAGAGTCCTTTATCTTCGATCATATGACATAGAATCATAGTCTATCATGAATTTCATTCCAATAGACTGAAGTACAAACAGAAAAGTTTATCATCTGCCCACCAACTAAAAGCCCTGTGATTCTATTAAACAAAAAAGGAACAATAACAATTAAGCCCTACAATATAGGCAATAACACACTTCTTGTGAAATTCTGGGGTATCAAGTTTTAACATGAGTAGAAGATGATGCGTACAGTCTTGTAAGATCCAGCAGGTTAGTTACAGCAGTAGGAAAAGGTCCCACAATCGACACTGCATAGACTTCACTGCAAATAGAAGGAAGTAATTACATTAAATGAAGAACAGGGTCTGTTGCGTGCAAACGATTAAACCCATCATTCAAATACTCTGAATTTCAATTGCAATCTTCAAACTTCGGGCATGACTAGACTAAAACGACAAACAAAGCTAAAAATAGAAAGTTAACTTCCTTCAAAAAACTGAATTCATTTTGGGAAATAGATGGGAAAAAGATGGGAATGTGATGCTTACAGCTCGGTAACAACTCGATAATCACCAACAGTGGAGCAAGTAACACCAGACCATGGAGGTAAATCGCCATCTCCACAGGGATCGTCTCCAACCCACGCATAAACCACCCTCCAACCCAGAGAAGCCTTGATCTCATTCAAAGCTTTAACTGCAAATTGCAAAGCAAAAAAAAATAATAATAATGAAAAGCCATAAATTATTCTGTCAAATACATAAAAAAAAAAATGGAAACTTGCGAAGCCAAATAAAAGTAAATTAAGGAGAAAATGGATCCAAGATTCATACCATCACGCTTAAGGGTTTTGCAGTGCGCAAGATTGAAAATCGTTAAAGTGGAAATGATGACGAGAGAGAGTGCAGTAATGGATATACGCGCCATTTTGAGGGCGCTGACAGATCGTTTGTCTTGTAATGATTCTCTTCTGGAAATGTAAATTGGTTGTTATGAGACTGCAAAATTGAGTATTTGTAGATCTAAACTGGTATCGTTCTGTGAGTGTTGAGATTTGCTAATTTGTGATTGGAGTGAGAAAGCAGTGGAAAATGGAATTTTACTGATTTCATTAATGGAAGTTGAGCTTCCACAAACGCGGCATCTCAGTTGAACTCGTCGGCACTGATTTTTATAATCCTTTCTATTTTTATTTTTTTATTTTAATTAATTATTGGTTTTTATTGACCCAATTTTTGCGGGACTCTATTTTTCTCTTTTACGCATTATCCAAATATTATTTACTTGGAGCAATATTTGATATATTCGGCTCCTAACATGTGTTGGTTCAACAAGATAAATTTAACTGGCAACATGATATATTCTATTTATAATATGTGTTGGCTCATAATACGTTATCTCATGATATAAAATAATTTTTGTTTTAGAAAAGTAAATGTTATTTTTTGCCAACTTCTCATATAGCACAAGAATGAATAATATATTTTTTTTATAATTATACTTCTAAATAAATAAAAGATTTTTTATGAAAAATATTCTCTAATAAAATAAATGAAATTCTTGTTATGATTTGCTCTCTGTTTAAATATGTATTTATTTTTTTGTAATAAAATAATAAAAAATATATATATATTTTTAAAAATATGAAAAATACGTATAATTAATTTAAATTTAAAAAAATATAAATTATCATTGTTTGATGATATGGAAGGAAAAATTTAAGGCCAATATAATATGCAAAAAACCTAAGCTGCTAAAATGGAGATGTCTTATCAGATACAACTTCCATACAAACTCCACCTTTTCCTTCAAACTGTGATCATTTTGATGCAAATTCTAAAGAGGCCATCAATAGAAGTCATAATCTATTATCCATGTTTCTATGACAGCAAGCACTAAGTACTGACAAATATCAAGATGACACGATTAGCTCCAATTTGCTGTAAACGGTTATCTAATCCATCAATCGAACTATCAACCTAATACTCTAATATTTACACTTTTTTTTTTTTCATAAACAAATAAGACTCAAAATTTTAGATTTCACCCACTATTGGATAGGATTGTAAGATTTAAGATGTGGATGTCATATTGTTGACGGCAAAATACCACTTGAAATGTTCACGTTGCTTCCATCTCAATATATTGAATAATTTTTTATTTATGTGAAAACATTTAATGAATTTGGTTGAATTACTTTTTTATTTTTGTACTCGTAAAAGAATAAAAATATGTCATTTTAATCATTTTAGATTATATTATTTCATTTTAATATTGGAACATGTCATCCAACTTTTTGGATATTTATAATAATACTTCCAATTTGTTTAACTTAATATTCAAACTTAAAATATAAATGATCAAATGATAAATTTACACTTAATTGGAGATCAAATTAAATAGGCAAAGACCTTGCTTATGCACTATAATAAATCATTATTTGTATCATAAATAATGCTACAAAAATTTAAAAATTATGATAATTTTATCTCTAGTCACGAGAATAAAAAAATTAAATAAATATACAAATAAATTAAACAAACTGTCTCATTGAAAAATTATACTCTTGACACAGTATCACTTGTATCATGAATTATGTTATAAGAAAATTTTAACATGGTAAAATATCACTTATGCCACAATTTAAGTTGGAAAACTATATCCATAATGAAATATCACTTGTGTCATAAATTAAGTTTAGAGATAAATATTACATATATCATTATTTAAGTTACAAGTAAACCATGCTTGTGTGGCAAATATACATTAAAAAAAAAATAAACCACTGACTTAAATGAGTTTCTCTCCTAAAATTTGAAGGGATAAATCTATGTCATTTATAAAATAATTAGTCACAATTTAAGTTGTGACTAGTAAAGTTACGACTCATTCAACTAGTTACATTAATTTTCATGATCAATATTTTAAAAATCAGACTCTATGACAAACCATAATGATCAGAAAGTCACAGTTCAATCGATTAAATCGATGATCGAATGTGTAATAGCTAGTGATTGTCAAAATGTTTATTCTTTTGTAGAATGGAGGTTTGAATCCTTATTTTTGCACCTTGGTGAAATATTTCCTATTGCCAATTATTTAAAATTGAGACCAGTTCAACTGTTCACACTAGTTTGATCAAGTTTAGGAAATTTAAAATAGTTCTACAACATAAAACGAACAGTACATTGGAGTGACTCATGATTGAATCAATTAAATCATTTAACCCTTCTTTTCGTCACAATTTTATTCATGGTTGGATGAGTTACTAACTACAGATATTCTTGTCATGGCTATACTAGTAACGAGTAAACCTGTGACAAAAAAAAAAGAAATTTATTTCTACCATGGGATCTTTTCCCCATGTCAATTTCCTTGTTATACTTATTTATGCCATGAATCTACCTGACCAATTTTCCCTGTGATTAGACAATATAATCATGCAAATTTTGATCTTGTGTCATGATTTTAACTGTAGCATAAGTGATAATTTGTAGTGACATTTTCTCTCCCTTTTGCTAATAATTTTGTATGACCTGCTTTATTAAAGTGTATACCAAAATTCTTTATATATGCTTATATTTCATAAGTATATAAATTAATTTTTTTTATAGATTTCTTAAAAAAAAAAAAAGGTTGTAAACTCGACTATTTTTAAAAAAATTACATTAGAATATTTTTATAAACAACCTTATACATTTCTTATATTTTGAGTTTTCATAAACAATAATTTATATATATTATATAATTAAAAAAATTATTCTAATGATTCTAAAAATCGTGAGTTTTTGATCTTGCAACAGTTCTGTATGCCATACAATTTTTTTTTTAAAAAAAAAGATGAAATTTATGTCACATTTGAATAGTTTTTGTGCATACATACCCACTTATTCATATTGGAAATCACTCGAGTCAAATTATAAACTACAAGAGTCATAGATCTGTGTTACGGTTGTAACTATGATTATAATTATATTATGATTAATAAGATTATAAATAAATATAAAAATATATGATTGTTGTAATTATGATATAATCTACAGTAATAATAAACATTGTAGCTATACAGTACAAGTTAGATTTTGACAAAGAGTATACATTCATACAGTAGATTTTGAAAGGAAAAGGACAATCGCATTTATATTTGTTGGAATGATATTGTACACAATTTAATTCAAAGCAGATGATCATGCGCAAAAAAGTAATACACAAAATCCAACTATTTGTTCACACAAACTAATGGCAAAATAAACCACAAAAGTCGTATTCATTAATTCAATACCACCAACTAATAACTATACAAGAATATAAAAATTTAATAAAAATGACGGACATGACACCATGAAAAGTCCATTTTGACCTCGGCAGCAACCATCTACAGAAACGTCCTTGTTCTTTGGTGGCTCTATCTTATGGGGTCCTCTTCAACTTCAAATCTAAACCATATTCCCTTTCTTCAATTTTTTTTTTTTTTTTTTTTTTTTAATTTTTCATTCTTCAATTCAACCCCCCAAAATAGGGACCATTTCCATGCTTGTTTTCAGATTCATTCAAACTATATTTCTTCTACAAAACCCTAATTTTCAAACAGAAAACCAAAAACAAGCATGGAAATGGCAATTGACCATCACTAAACCCAATAATTATTTAAAAATGAAAAAAAAAAAAAAGAGAGGATCAAATAGTAAAAAAAAAATTGTACAACTTTGCTCACTCTTACAAAGAAACTGAAAAATCACCGATTTGGAGAAGCCATTTTTGCCAAAGATTGCATCTTTCTGCATGCCAGCCAGCCTCTGCTGAGTAAATTATCTTCTTGCTTTCTGGGGTTTCCATAACTTGAAGACGAAGCGTGGAATGAAAGATGAACAAGAAATTAAAGGCAACATTTATAAGCTGCAAAAAGAAAAAATAAGTGTTACTGGAAAATTGGGAATCAATTGTGAAGTGGGTTTGGTCCAGAAGGAACTATTCTCTTCTCTACACCGTATCTTGGATCAATATCAGCCACTTGCGGCGGAAGTGGAGGCCGAAGACGGTGGTGGTGGTGGAGTTTTTGAAGCTGACTACACAAAGAACGTGAGTTTTCACGAGAAAAAGAATCACAGTAACGGTGGTTGTCGCGGTGGCTGTGGGTGGTTCTTGAAGAAGTTTCGGATTGCAAAGTGGGGCTCGGAATTCTACAATTTGCTGACGAGGCAAAAAAGAGAAAGAGAAGAAACAATAAGATCAGAAGCCTGCAGCAGCCATGGCCACCAGCAAAAGCTGTAAGCGATGAAGACAGAGAGCTCTTCATTTTTGTTATGTAAAAGAAAGGACGGCGGCAGCGGCGTGGTGGTTAGGGGTGAGAGAGAGAAAGGTGATTATGAAAATGTTGGGAAGAAGAAGAAAATGGCGGTGGTGGTGACAGCATTAGGGAAGAGAAGAGAAAAAGAGGGGAGAGAGAGAGAGAGAAAGAGTTAATGGGAAGCAAGAAACACATGAGGCGATGCGGGCTCACTACATTAAATGGGGGGTTTTGGGTATTTAGTCAGCTCAGCAATCACAAGTTTATGTGTAGCTATGTGCGTTGGATATTGATGATCATCATCAATGTATTGCTTCCAAGTGTTTGTGTTTATGCGCGAGCGAGTGATGGTGTATGTGGGGATGGCTACGTACGCTAAATTAAGTCAAACATTTAGCCTTTCACGGAGTGCAGGTGCTCTGCCAAACACGAACACGCTTCGGAGAAAACCAAAGGAATTGTGTGATTTTAGGATTTAATGATTTTGATGGCTCTACATCCTTGATTTTGACCTTGTCATTTTGATAATTTACACTTTATATTTTGAAATATATGATAAGCTAAATTTTATAGTAAAATATATATTACAACATTTATTTTCACATATTATAAAAAATTATTTTCTGAAATCACTTCATGAGAAATATCCTCATCTATTCCTAAGTTCAATTATCAAAAGATTAGTTTTTAACGCCAATAGAACTGAAATTTTTGCATCAACAACATCATTTATTATTAACTCATTCGGAAAAGTAAATTAATTAAGATGTGCCTAATTAGTCAATATGGATTGATTGAATTGACAAAAATCTACTGTTCTTCATAATTGTGAGATCACTCTAATATTAATAGATTATATTGGTAACCATCTTTTCTCACGAAAATTCCTAAATATTGACCTCTCATTTTTACAGAATATCAAAAAATGAATTGACAAAACAGAAATCTGAACATGTTACATATACATACATACACATAGATAGTATTAGAGTAATCTATTCATACTGGGATTTAAAAAAAATGTGTCTAAACTACTTTACCACTAACAAAATTGTAAAGTAATTAGGTTAAGTGGTTTGCAAAACTTGATGAGAATTGTTTACATGTTATCACTTAGCTTTCTTTACAAAAAAACAAAAACAAAAAAAAAAAAGCAATCTGAGTAGAAAGATTGAAAGGCGTAGGTCAAGCGGTTGATAAATTTTGTGGGTGTTGTGTAGTTAATGAATAGGAATGGCAAACGGGGGCCTCCCTTTTGTTTCTGTTGCTTCTTGTTTTGTTTTGTGGTGCTTTTTTGCCGCTTTCTTCTCCGTCTCTTCTATTGCCGTCCGCGGTGTAAATCTTTGCGTGATATACAATTGTGTTGGAGCAAAGGTTTTTGACTGAGACATTGTTATTTGTCCTTTTCCTATCAATTAAAATACATTTTATTCAATATTCAAATAGAATTTCTTTTTAATTGTTATTTTGAAAAAAATAAATTGTTTCTTTTTATCTATCACTTTAAACCTAATGAAATGTTAACTATTATGTTCCAATTTTATCCTTCTTAATAGAAGAGAGAGTAATGGAGAGATAATAAAAGAAAAAATATTAATAAGAAGAGATAAATTTTGATGTAATTGAGACTATTTAATAACTTCTTTATTAATTCCTTATATAACAATCTTCAAAGGCGAATATTAAGAAACAGGGAGAGTATTTATAATAAAAGTATTAATTGACTTAAATACAATTTTAGATGCTACCTTTGTTGAAAGTTACAATTTGTTCTTTTTATTTTTAATTTGAACAATGTTATCATTCATTATTTTTTAAAATTTTAATTAACTCATTCTATTTGTTTTTTTGAGGAGGATCTTGTTGAATAGACTCATATTTAATTCGTATAATATATACTTTACTTATGTGGTTATGATTTAAATGAGAAGATTCAAACAAGACCCTTAATCATGTTATAGTTTCACTTGAGTAATCATTATAAGTCTTAATCAAATGTTTTTAACTTCTTCATTCAGGTTATAAGTACATACGTAAATACTCTGTTACATAAATATCATGCCTATTAAATAAACGTCGACACAACAAATTTTATCTTTTCTAAATCATAGTTGAACCAGATGAGGAAATTGCAACAATGAAAAAAATATGAAAATACGAATACCACAAACTAAGGAAGATGTGAGCGTGAAATGGTACATACTGCTTAAAAATGGGAATATTAAAAGTATATTTAAACTTATTTAATTTTATGAAACTATGTATGTTTATTAAAAAAAATAAAATAAAACATGTAAATAAAAGCTCTATACTGGGCACGAAGTAGCACATACGACTTTTGTTTCACAATTACACGTATTTTTTGTTCTGAATCGAACGTTTTTTTAAGGTGTAAAAGAATATATAGATTTTGGTTCAATAAGTTACAAAGGAAGATTTAAGTTCTGTTTGGAAGTATTTTCAAATGTTTTTATCTTATTATTTTTTAAAATAATTTTTTAAAAATAATTTCTAAAAATTATTTTTCTATAACTAAAAAACAATTAGTCTCCAAATTTTTGGATTTCACCTACACGTGAATGCGAGTGGATGAAAGAACAAGTGCAGAAATGTGAGCATCACTTTCCATCCCTTTCACTAGTCGATAGAAGAGGGTTGCTCTCTACTTTAAGAGGACTTTGACTTTTTCTTAACCTCGCAAAGCTCTCTCCCCACTCTAATATTTTTTCATTTTCACCCAATACTTGCTCTATCATACACATTACCCATATCATTTTTGTGATTAGAGAGCTTATCTCAACTTTTAACTTTCTCTTCTATTCAATGATTAATCATTATATAAATAATCGATTAAGAGAAAAAATTACAAATGAGAATTAATTAATTATTTTGTCGTATTAATTAATATATTATGTATTTTTTGATTAATTGATAAGTTCGATAATTATTATTAGTTTAGTTAAAACAATGGCTGTTTGATCTTAAACATTGTTTATGAATAGTAAGGATATTTAGGAAGCTACAATGAAGTCCTTTTTTTATATTTATATTATTATAGATTATTAAATGAAATTCCATTAGTTGCACATATAAGTTATTATTCATATGTATGGGCATACTAGCAAAAGTGACATACTAGAGATAGATAGATTGTGCATGGAGAGATAGTGAACAAATACTTGGGATAACATTGTAAAATGCTTTATAAGTTTGGAGTCATAACAAATTAATTTGACATCAACAAATGAAATTACATACAATAAGAAAAAAAAAAATCACAAATCTGAATAGATTTGGAAGAACAAGAATTAAATCAAACAATGAAGCTAATTGCTTCAGCTTAACAATTTGCGTGCACGCTGGTTGGCTCCTTTAACTCGAGAGTTCAACTCATCAACATCGTCACTTAGATGATCAAGTGCTTTGTTTTGCCTGCATTCCCCACAAAGTATTACTATTAATTATGCTTAAATCATCATTCTAGCAAATAATTAACTTAAATTAAGGAGAAATTGATAATATTTTTGTTATCTAATTCAATTCTCTCATGATAAGGACTGCTTTAATTAAATGTCAATAACTTCTCAACAATTAATATTCATATGATAATAAGAAAAAAAAAATATCAATAAACCTTCACTCAAATAGGAATTAACATAATCTAAATAAGTCGATCCAAAAAAAAAAGTGAGACTAATTTAAATAAAATTGGGACATTTATACAATTTAGTACAACGTTATAAAAAAAAAAGGAAGTAAGTATAACATTATTTTAATAGGACTTCGAATATTTTAACAAGACAAACTAGATACTTCTCAAACAATCTTCTAGTTTCTTTGAGCTAAATCATGAAAGAGAAAGACACAAACTTTTTTAATAGAGTTAATATAAAAATTGTGAGTGTCAATATAAAAGAATTATGACATTCTTTCTCAAAATTTATATTAAAAAAATCATAATTCAATTCATTGACACGTGAATAGATAAGAATTGTATTAATAATCTTACTTTTATATTATCATTTTATTTATCATGATATTATAAAAATCTATCTCTTAATAATATTTTCATACATTTTAATATGTTGGAAATAAAAAAAATATTTGTAAATCAATTGAACTCATTATTTTTAACATTATTTATAAATATTAAATTTCATTTAAAATCAAATGTAATTTTGACCAAAAATTTATTCTAAACAAAACAATAAAAAAATTATAAAAATGATGGATAGAAGAAGTGAAACATAGCTTTTTCTTTTACCTGTCAAGTTCAGTTCCCATGTCAATTGCCATACCCTTCAAATCACCCAATATATCACTCAAATCTGAAAGAGCATCATCTTGTTTTGCCTTCTCAGCCTGATATTGCAACATCATAACATAATTAATATCTATAAATAAATAAATAAATATGTTGCTTCACAAACAATATTAAATTATAGACATAAACAAGAAATTAACACATACATCAATTTTCTGATAGGCATTGGCTGGTTCATTAGGAGGTGTTTGAGAAGCTGATTTTCCTCCTTTAGCTACCAACTTCTCCTTCTCTGCCTTATTATTCTTATCATTTTTCTTGGATGAATTATCTGTTCAGCCATCAGATTCCATATAACATAATATTATATATTAATATTGTAGGCAAAATTCAATGTTAATTCAACATTTTAATCAATATAAAATACGGTAAAAATAAGAAAAAATATATTTTATATACTTAATGTTTAATCCGTGTTTCTAATGATAGCAATGGGATAGGTTTGGATAAACCCGACCTATATCCATCACTTTAAATCTACTGGAAACATAAATGTATTAAGAGTTTAACAGAATTTAAATCCGATCAATTTTAAATTAGAAAAATAAATTGTAGAATTTTTTTCTCATTAAAAAAAATATATAAATTTTTTTCTTTTATTGATAAAAATTGATTTGTTATAGAATATATTATTCAAGCAAATCAAATGTAATGTATAAAAAAAGATTTACAATTTATTAAATGTTTAATAATTAGATCTAAATTTAAACAGTTTAGTAATATATCTAATTTGAATTTAACTTATTATATAAATAGCTATCGATTCAGGTATGAGTCACGTTAAGTTTAAATATAATTTGCCAACATACATTTTTCATGCCTTATATAAAAAAGAGATAAGATTTGCAACAAAATTTATACAAAACATATACTGGTTTAGGATTAAAATTTATAATCAATTAACGTTTTTTTTCTTTTGTCCAAACTTTAAGAAGTAATTTAGCTTTTAAATATAAAATGATATAATTTATAAGTTTTTAAAATTTTAAGAAATAATTTATCACTCATTGAAAATTTAAAAATGTAAAATTTATTTTTCTGTAAAATTAATTAGCGTGCATGAGAGTTTGGAAAGAAAAAGGGGAAACCTGGTGTAATAATTGGGCCTTGAATTTCACGGGTCTTCTTTGGCTTCCAGGGCATGGAGAACATGCCCCCAAGATTGTTCAGGAGCTTTTCACCCTGTTCATCACAATTAATTTAAATGGGGATTTAAGTTATGAAAGCTATTGCAAAAATGAAAACTAAAAAAATAAGATAGTAAATCCAAAGTATTATACGTACATTTAACTATATAAAATTATCAAATTAATATTCTTAGTGCAAAAGCATTGATTTATACTTTTTTAATGAAAAAATTATTATCACCATTATAATTTAAGGTTTCTATTCAAATTTTCACCTATCTTGACCATTTAAACCATAACTTAAATTAACCATCTGAAATTTGGAAATTTTATTATTATTTTACGTGTATTTTAATGTTCTCTCAAATTATTCTCACATAAACATAATACATTTAGAATTTATTTTAGAAATAATTTTTAATAGAGCTTAAATTTAATTTATTATTAGTAAAAAACATTTTGTATCAATGAATATGAAGATGTCATGTCATTAGAAAATAAAAAATAATATTTATTTTATAATATAAAACTCATTTACAATAAATTAAATTTAAACTCTCCATGATTCTTTACCCTTAATACTAATTTATCTACTTTTTTTTTTTTTTTTTAATACGACCATAAGGGAGTTCTAGCATATTATCCAAATTCACCGCTACTAGACCATCACCAGTGACTTACTAAGCTACCTGTTTATATGCACAAGATAAAAATAACACACCAATAAATCAAAAATCCCTCTTAAAACTCACAAAATCACTCAGAATGAACTTGCACAAGGAGCAACCAAAATACACGTACCTTACTCAAATCCTTCTCAGTCTCAACAACCATATTGTGTGTCCTTGTTATCTGCTCACCTTGCTGATGCAACATTTCAAGTGTTTTTGTGGCATCTTCTCTAATATCCTCAGCAATCCTCAAACAATTGTTAACACTCCTCGTTGTATCCTCAGACTTGTAAACAGCATAATTCTCCAATTCCTGCACACTTTGATTCTCAAATCCGCCCGAATCGCGGAAATCGTTTTTATACTTTTCTTTTGAAGCTGAAGATGGTGCTTTGGCCCCTTTTCCTCTCCCTTTTCCCCAGTCGTCATCGTCGTCGTCGTCGAAGAAGTTTCCTTTTGAGGTTGGCGGCACGATGACCGGTTCCGACGAGGTTCGCCTGGCCGGCGTGATGGTTGTTGTTGGCTTCTCAGCTTCAGTGTCTGATTCTGCAGAAGCTGGTTTGGCTGGTGATTTTAGAAACCCAAACATTTTGATTTGTTCAAGGTTGGAAATTTCAACTACAGAAGTTTGTGTTAAGTTCAACAGATTATATGAAACCTGCAAATGAATAAAATGTGATTCAATTGGCATCAAACTGCAATAAATTTCTCAGATTTTAATAAAAAAAAAAACAGAGGAAGGAAAAGAAGAAAAAAGAAAGCCTAAATGATCAAAAGAAAAATATAACATTTTTTCAAAAGAGAACTATCAAAATAAGGATACTTGAAACAATTGAAAACTTGATCAGATAATAGACCAATTATGGATTTCAAATTCAGGAAAAGGACAGAATGGAAAACATGTTTTCTGAATTATTGTTGCAGGCACATTTACAAAATCAAATGCTGAATAATGAAAAACAAATGGACCAGTAATACAAAACACGGATTAATGTAAAAAGTTTCCAACTTTTCTGGAAAATGGAACAAGTTCAGATGAATGGAATCAAATCCATCAAAGAGAAAGCCACTGAAAATAACGAACCAAAATGTGAGTACCTGATACTGACAAAATTGAAAAATTGAATTTGGTGGTTAAACTGTACACAAACCCAGGCCTAAAGATGTGGGTTTGTGTGTGAGATAATGAAACTACAACAAAAAAACTACAACACTGGAGATTGAGAAATGTCTCTCTTCCTCTGTTAAAATCCAACAAATGAGGGGCGCCGCGAAAAAACAGAGACATGTACGGTTCCGACCATCTAAAATGTCAACCGTTGGAAATACATTGTCTGGCTTTTTTTTCAAAATTTTCCTTTTATTTTATTTTATTTTATTTTTACATATAACTAGCCACGGGGCGCCACAATCACTCAAATTGGGCGGTGGGAGGCATTTTATCACCATCTTACCATCTTGCTCCTTGTGGATATTTCTAGTTCTACTATCATATTAATATTTAAGAGCTATTAATTATATTTTGATATAACTATTTTTATGTTCTTTTTATTTTTTATTTAAGATAAATATATAAAAATTAAGAAATTTAATAGTTTTAATTTTAGAAAAAAAAAGATTATTTTTTTTTACTAATTTATCTCTTGTTAAAAGATGAAATAGTATATGAAGTAGTTGAATATTTATTTTTACGTATAGCTAGCCGCGGGGCGTCACAATCCCTCAAATTGGACAGTGGGAGACATTTTATAACCTTCTTACTTTCAGTGGATATTTCTAGTTCTATTTTAATACTAATATTTAAGAGCTCTTACTTATATTTTGATATAACTATTTTGATGTTTTTTTTATTTTCTATTTATTATTTAAAATAAATATATAAAAATTAAGAAAGTTAATAGTTTAAATTTTAGAAAAAAAAAAGATTGTTTTTTACTAATTTATTTCTTGTTAAAAGGTGAAATAATGCATGAAGTAGTTGAACATTAATAATTGTAGAACATTTATCTTTTACATATAGCTAGCCGCGCTACAATCACTCAAATTGGGCAGTGGGAGACATTTTATCACCTTCTCACTCCTTGTGAATATTTCTAGTTATTAATATTTAAGAGCTATCGATTATATTTTGATATAACTATTTTGATGCTCTTTTTATTTTTTCGATTTATTATTTAAGATAAAAATATAAAAATTAAGAAAGTTAATAGTTTTAATTTTAGAAGAAAAAGATTGTTTTTTACTAATTTATCTCTTGTTAAAGGTGAAATAGTGTAGGAAGTAGTTGAACATTAAGGATTAGGATGAAATTAGAAAAAATTAATAAATGTATTTTTATTTTTAAAACGGCAAATAAAAAGAAATAATTTTTTTAAAATGACAAATAAATAAGAAAGGAAGGAATATGATAATTGAGTGGATTGTGATTTTCTAATTTATTAAAAAATAATAGATAATAATAGGTTTATAATATTTTAATATTCTGAAGTAATTGGAAATATTTTTAGGTAGATTATTTTTTATTTAAAATCTGATAAGGAAAAAAATCTTAAATTGATTATGTGATCTACAAATGAAGCTCAAGAATTCCCATGTACAAAACTTTGACTTACTTTTTCGAATGACATTTTCTCATGATCATTTTAACACAAAAAGTTAAAATTGTAAAAGCAAAACTTTTAATAAGGACTAACTAATGATTATCATGATGCTAATCATCCAATAACACTTAGATGGTTTTCCTCTTTTACATCAACAGGGATTGTGTAATCACTCTTTTGACTGTCTTTGTTTGCCTTTCTTCTACCAGCACCATGTAGGATGAGGCTGGGTGAGTTGCATCGGTGGGCCGGGGGATAAGGATAACTAGACCGATCCATTGGTGCAACAATTTGTTAGAAATTTAGGAATAGATAAAACAACAAACTTTTATTTCTTATTTTTTGGTCAATATATAATATCAATAGAATTAGGATTTACGATTAGTTTAGATCAATCCTAATAATTAAAAAATTTGAAAGTTTTGGTGATAGGCTGAAAAATTCTATAAATAAAGTGTTTGGATTCCTGATGTCATCATCTATCCATACAATAGAAACACCATCGTTCTGAGAGATTAAAAAGCATTGGAAGCTCCCGAATGCAGTGTGCAAAGAAGATAGAAGTTGCAATTGATCATCAATGATTAGAGGTAACCAGCTCAATCTATCTTCTGCTATAGTTGTTATTTTTTTTTTTTTTATCTTTAAGTGCTAAGAATTCTTTAATATGTGGTACCAGAGCTTATTGTAACTTTACTTTGAAGTAATGGCTACTGAAATTTTTTTTGAAAAAATACCCTATTTTCTGATTTATGTATAAACTTTCTTGTTTTTGAGTGTTGTGTTAAGAAATCATTAAATTTAAGCATTTCTAACTCTTTGTTATTGAAAGTGATTGATTAGATGTGAAAACACTTAAAATTAGCCAGGTCAATTTTTGGATTGCATCAAGTTTGTTTCGAGTTAAGATGACCCAAAGGAAGGTAGGGAACGATCTCAACGATGTATCGTTTCATGATTAAGTGAAATGATGTATTGTTTTATCGCATGGTCCAGGTTACCATTTAAGAAAATGCAGCGTCGTTTTGTCAAGGACCAAAATAACATGTTATTTTGTCAGCCCGAAAAAGAAAATTCATTTTTTCAAAATTTTATTTTGGGTATTTTTTTGAAAATTTTGTTCATAAATTTTAATAAATTTTATTTATTGTGAATATTATAATTTCCAAGAAAAATTAATTTAGGAAAAATTACATACTTTGATTGTTTATATATAATTTTTGATATGATATATATAGTTTGGTCAATTATTGTAATTTAGTTCATGTTTATTAAAATTGCCTTTATTTGCAATTTTGTTGAACAATTTACATGGAGATATTTAAATGTCTAATGATTCCTATAATTTTGAATAATTAAAATTTAGTCACAGTACCTTTAATCGTTCAAAATTGTATATATAGATTTGTTTAAAATCACATATATCTAATAACATTTATTATAATTAATTATGCTTAATATAATAAATTTTATTTCATAGGAATTTTTATTGTATTAAGTATAATTAATTATGATAAAATATCAAATTATATTTCTTAATTTATTCACAAAGATTAAGGAAAGGAACATAGTTTGATAGTTTTATCATATAGTTAAATAAATCTAATTGAATTAGGACTTTAGCCTACATGTAAGTTTTATGTCAGTAGATTTATTAATTTTGTGCATGATTTACATTAGTAAAATATGGTTGATTTCTCTAGTATCAAAATTTGGCGTATAAGCATGTATGTTATTTTATATAATTAAGCAACCTATAAATTTCTCTGATATAAAATGTGATATTTCTGAACTTAACGGTAACAACTATAAAGTTTGGAAGAAACGAGTTCATCTTTATTTAGGATGAATGGACATTAATTATGCTATAAGGAAGGATAAACCTATTATTATTGCAATCAGCACTCAAGCTGAAAGGGCTCTTTATGAATAATGGGAGTCATCTAACCGCCTTAGTGTCATGTTTATAAAGACTAATATTTTTGCTAGTATTCAATGTCCTATTGCACAACATAATAATGTAAGGGAACTATTGAATGCAATAAATGAGCAATTCGCTACTTCAGATAAAGCGCTTGTTAATACCCCAATCATAAAGTTTACATCCTTAAGGTTCAATACAGTGAAGGGTGTGTATAAGTACATCATACAGATGAGGGACATTATTGCTTAGCTCAAGCCACTTGAGGTTGAAACGTCTGCGTCTTTCCTGGTACATATATTTTAAACACTCTATCATAGTAATATGAACCTTTTAAGATCTCTTACAATACATATAAAGATAAATAGTCAATTAATGAACTCATGACTGTGTGCGTTCAAGAGGAAAATAGGCTGATTATGGAGTTGGGAGAGAGTGTATTTCTGATTACTCATGATGAAAATAAGAACCAAGGAAAGAATCAGAATTAGAATAAGAATAAGGCCAATAAAAAAGGGAAAGGTAAAATACCACCCAAAGATGACATCAAGAAAGAGTCCAAGTGTTTCTTCTGTAAAAAGAAGGGGCACATAAAGAAGGAATATGCTGAATTTAAGAAGTGGCTTGAAGAGAAAGGGTATGCAAAACCTAAGGAAGCTAGTGGGAAGTGAGCAAAGCATCTTATTAGGAAATAGGATTGGCTTATATGCGGAATCCATCGGAACATGCAAATTAGTTCTAGATAATGGCTATGTTTTGGTTTTAGAGAAGACCTTTTATGTTCCAAGTTTTTCAAGAAACTTGATTTCAGTTTCA